>DWLR01003143.1:0-14042 GCA_018246295.1 Papilio alexanor hazarajatica | reverse complement strand
ATACAGCATACACTCAAAAACTACTGACACATCTAGAGGGTAATGTTTTTTTTTCGTATTTATGTATGTATGTATATTCCATTCCATTGTGACATGACTGATTATGAAGTGCGTTAGTTTTTTTTTTATTAATTATTAGTTGTATCGTATCAGGAAGCGAGTACGTGAACGCGTCGTGGGTGTGCGGCTGGCGAAGGCTGCGCGAGTTCGCGGTGGCGCAGCACCCGGGCGCCGCGCCCGAGCTGTGGCGCCTGCTGTGGGACCACACGGCGCAGCTCGTGCTGTTACTGCACGACCCCGACGACCCGGTGAGTAATCTTTAGTCTATAAGTAACTTTAATTGAGCAATTAAAACCCTTTTAATAATAACGTTATAAGAATTCTGATATGAGCAACGAGAGTATCATCAAGCAACGTCGCCTTTTCAACGAAATTTTTTGCAATAACATTAAAAATGTTTCTTTAGGTCTTTATTTGAATATTACAGGAATGCGACGTGTTCTGGCCAACGGAAGAGGACAAAGAGCTATTCGTTGCCAACTTCAGAGCGAGCTTCGTGTGTAAGGATATTTATGTGGCTCATAGGAAGAGCGAACGGAAGACGCCGGCGGAGGCCGAGCCCGACGTGAACGGCTACCGGCGCCAGGAGAGCGACTGCGCGGACGACGAGCGCCTCATACCAGAGACCAACTCACCAGTGACAGACACGGAGCCCGCGTACCGCTTCGACAGGACGGAGCTGCGGCTGGAGAGACTCAGCGCGGGCAGCAGAGATCTCTCGGCCCGAAAGTCAATCGCCAACGGTGACCTCTTCTCGTCTCTCTCTGAAAAGAAAAACGGACCCAAATCCCCGAAGAGCCCATCGAAGATGTCCTTGAAGAATTTCAAACTCAGTTCTCCAACAAAGTTCAAATTCCCCGAATGGGGCACCAGGACCGCCGGCTCCCCACCGGACACGGCTCCTCCCCCGCCCCCCGTGGAACCAGCGCTCAGCGTGGAAGAGGAGACGGAGTTACGACGACCTTGTTACTACTTCGAGAAGGTCAACGAAGTGCCGGAACATGTGCCATCCGATAGGATTATAGAAGTTACAAATGTCAGTGTGCACTCGTTGCAAGACGATTACCAGCTAAGTGTTAAGTTTATAAAGTGTAGTGGTTGGTTGGAGGGGGAGACGACGGCGTACGCGGCGGGCCGGCCCGACGACAACGAGTTCGTTAGAGCGGTGCGGGAGAGCCGCGGGAGCGAGAGGGAGCAGGCGCTGGACAGGCTCATAGCGCCCTACAGGGACTCCTTCGGCCTCATAGAGTTTGTCGCCGGCTGCCAAATGGAGTACAAGAATGGACCTGTTATTGTTGTTGATAAGTGAGTAATATACTAGTTTGTGATTTGCTTTTATATGCATCCTAAAGTACTTTAAAAATTAAATAGGCATCACATCTATTTGTAAAAGTTGTGCATACATAATATTCGTAAAAGCGAAATTGAACTATGGTTTATTGTCAGTGGTTGTTCCAAATTTTTATACTATTAATGATACGAATGCATTTCTAAACACATGTTTATCGAATGCGCACATGTGCATCGAATACTTTTTATTATTCGGAAACATTAAATCATTCTATATTCCAAATTGTGGCCCGACCCAAGACAATCACTTCGACTATGAAAAAGAGTAAGTCTTCATTTACAATGCTCTTTAAAATATTATACGTTTGATACATTCAGGTAATTTTTCGAAATATATTTTTTATGTACTTTTTAATATTTACATTTCATAAAAGACTACCACTACATAGTTTTATATCGAAGCGCACAAGAATATACAGCTAATATATCTGCGTAGGTACGGTGGTTGGAAGGCGCTAAGCTTCTGCGCGCTGAGTGCCGCGTGCGGCGGCCTCGGCACCGAGGCGGCGGAGCTGTACTGCAGCTGGGCGTTGTCCGCGCACGCGCGCTGCCCCGCCTCCGCTCAGTCGCCCCACTCGCCCCAGTCCCAGTCCCAGTCGCCCAGCTCCGGCGGCTCCCAGTCGGCGCAGTCCCCCCACTCGCCGGCCGCGCTCCTCGCGACGTACTGCGCGCTCGCCGCTTACGGGCCAATGCTGAGCGCACGCAAAAGCTGAACCGGGTAAATATAACTTTGCTTTTGCCCTTTCCTATGAGATCGTTCTCATTTTTGCCCGACCATTCCAGAAGGAGGGAAATTTAATTCGCATGTATGTATGCTCGTTCCATGACATGATTTCGACGAATGAGGTGTCGTTTCGGTTTCAAAGTTTTTTTTTTTTAATAAATTTTTGCTTGTTTTTCTTCTAGGTATCCCCAGTCCGCTGAGCTGATAATGCACAATATCACTACCCAGTACTATATACTCAGTGCGTTGTGGTGGCTAGTACGCCGGTGTTCAGTTGCGCTGCTCGGTTGTAATTAGGCAAATTTAGCGATTTATTTTATATATGGCAGCCATCTTTGATTCGAGTACGCGTCGACCTCTCAAAATATCGAGAAACTTATGCTCGGTACGTTTTGAATGTTATAAAATTTAATAATTTTGATTTTTAAGATTATAAAATGATATAAACACTGTACTTGTTTAAATTATGTGAATACGTAATTAACCTTAATAGTAAAATTAACCACGTGAACCATAGATAAACCATAAATGTATAAAGTCTGACAATCCACAAAGGTATAAAACCGATACATATTAAATGTTTCAATTGAATCCGAGCTTAAGTTTTGTCGATACTTTGTACCGCTCAAGACATTTTGAACAAAATAAAACGTTTAGTAGAAATTATTATAAATAATTTTTCGTCTAAGGCTTCGTCTCTTATGAAATAATATGTGGTTGTGTGAGTTATAAAGCTCGTATCGAGGAGGAGGGACAGAGATGTTTCTAGCTTGTTTTTTTGTAATAGCCAGCTTGTAGAATTATTTATTGAATGTGATGATTTACTAAATACTATTTGCCAAAGGATACTTTGTTAAGTGTTTTATAAATAATATGTATGCGATTTGATCAAACTGACGTCATTTTTTCTTAAAATTGAATCTGTAATTTTAATTATTTCAAAACACTCATAAACAACAATATTGCTATTGAAAAGTTGTAAAATGTCTTTTCTATTAACATAAAAATTCTTTATTATGCTGATTTTTAAATAATACGCTTAACAAAGTGTCTGGTCAGTTTGATGGTTTCATTTGACTGCGAGTGGTTGTAATGAAGAACAGATATCTACGGCTATTAATAATTTAGAATCCGAGTACATTAGTGCAATATACAATATAGTTTATATTGACGACCGCAAAGTTTGTTAGACAAGAAATTTGTAAGCTTTAGCGTTGAATCATTTTCATAGGTCATGAAAGTTATTTTTATTCGACTTACTGAAAAGGTTGATAACGCTTTTCGCGCATATGTTCATACGCATATGCCCGTTCCGTCTTAACCTTCTATAGCCTGAACGGCTTGACCGATTTTAACGAGTGAGGTGTCTTCAATTCGTATTCCTCCCCCGGTGTGTCATATGTGATACGATGATGTGGCGGATAAAAGTTAATCATGAAGTCAGTCCGGTTTTGTTTTTTTTTTATTTTATTTTTTTTATTTACTATTACATGTTACTTCTGTAAAACTGTTGTATGGTAACCAGTGTAAAATTTTGACCGGTTTTATTAAAGAAACTGATATTTTACTTTATCAATAACCGAATGAAATAATCAACTTGTGTATTTTACATAACATTTTACATTAATATTTTGTTGTAAAAATGCTTTGGATATACTTTGTTATCTATTACTATTTTATATATTTTATTATATTATATTTATTATTATTTTTATTATATTCTATATCTGTGTCTAACAAAACATATCTATGAAATCGTATGTTGCTGATTTTGCTTGCGTCAATTCTTTTTGTGTCTGTAAATATATGAAATTATTAGACATTAATAAATTTCTTAATATAATGTTACACCACTCGCGGTCGCTGTTGGCGGTCAGTTAGCTCGGGGATTCCCCGATACTAGAGCTATTTTAGCATTTAACGAAAGAGTTAGTTAGGTTCAGTGCAATAGTTCAATTTTATAAGCATTCAACGATTTTAAATATACTTTTTTTGAGTATTTTTTTCTTAGCTGTCCTTATCATACAGCATGGATGTTATCAAGTCTTTTTTTCGTAATTAAAAATATACAGATGATGTATCGTGTATTTGTAATTCCTATTAAATCAAGTTTATGGTCCAGTATTTTATTATAATCTAGTGTTGTAAAGTTGGTATATTTGTGAAGACTGCTTTTTAGTGGTTTGTCAATTATGACCTTATTTGGTATTCGTTGTAATCAAATGGGCAAGTCTCTTTCCATTACTAATCATTCTGTTTATTATCTTTAAAGTGGGGTTACCATTCCATTATTATTTTATAAAATCAGAACCAATGCATGTTTTCCTACTATTAAATTTGACTTCGAATTTTTTTTTTCAATTTTGAGGTTATAATTATTAAAAAAAATGCTCAGGTTAAACTAATTAGCTGTATAATAGATGAAATAAAACTTAAGACGAGACTAACAAGAAGCGATCGTACTCTCTTGTGTACAGTAGTGTCATATGTCACCTGTCACTCTCATATGACAGTTGTCAGACAAATCACTTCGCAAAACGTAAGACTATAAATGCTTTTGTTCTATTTGTCATTAAACGTATTTAAAATTTATAATTACGAATATTCACGTATTTAATATATATTTTAAAATCAAAGTTTTATGAAAGGCTTGCCCGTTAATTACGAAATTAAATCGGAAATCGTAAAAATCCAAAATAAAGTGATTTGACAAATACGATTTAACAAAATATTCACTCGTTCCAGATTTTATCGTGCCGTTGCATTTTTAACGTTGGTATTGTTCCCATAGAAATTATAAGATATCAGAATGCCAAAGTATTGAAACAGTTGGGAATTCTTGGCGGTAGTACTTGTTTGTAAAAAGTAATAAAATTGTTAAATCAAAGTACTTATAGTGCGTGCGTCACTGAGAAATGTCAAATTGTATCACGACGAGCGCGCTTTTTTGTACTTTTTCAGCATAAGTCGCTTCCAACTGTAGAAAGAGATAAAAAGCGTTAGTAAGATATTGAGGATATTTGACAACCGTCTTTTTACGATGAATATGGAAAAATTGAAAATGATTCCGTTTATAAACACTAGTTTATTATTGTGGAAGGGATATTCTTGTCGTGTTGTGTCTTACGACATTGTATCTTCGATGTTTAATAAAGGAAGGGTCATGTTTGCGCTGTAAAGCTCTCTTATGTGCCATTTTAGGCTAAATATATCGTTTTAGGTAATTTAAATTCTATATTCCACGATGTAGCATAGATTTGTTTAATTTTTGTCTCTATCTTTCCGTTCTACGCCAACCATAAGCTCTATTTAATCTGTATTTAGTTAGCGGATTGAGTTGACATTGATTTATATGTGTTCTATATACTGAATCTATATTTATTTAGATAAAGAAGTTTTTATTGATATGTAACTGAAAGCACAAATTTTTATCGATGTATGTTTTACAAATTACTTTTATAAATACAACTAACCTAGAAGTCTGAAGTGTTCAAGTTTTCCTATACATTGCTCCATATTTTGTAGAAAATAGAGATTTTTTTATGTCACACGTAAATAATCAGCTGCGTCTGCATTTTGTATGATTATTATTGAGTGTTATATTAAGGATAATAATGTTAAATACTATTCTTGCGCAATAACATGACATCTAAGTCCAATGACTTAATAGCCTGCTTGTGCAGTGTCGTAATCGTCGTGAAGTAATCTAACGGGACTAACGAACATAGTATAGCTTCGGGTTGAGGCGTGAGAGGGCGGGGGCGTAGCATTCCACGTTTGCCACGTTTTTGTGCTGGCTTTGCAATGGATGAATGTTATGTACTTTCAGTTTGCACATAGCTTCAACAATTTTTACATTGAAATGTATAGTAATTTATAAAGCAATAACTCAGGCCTACAGATAATTTCTATTACGATAACGTCCTCCAACTGTTACCATTAGTATCAACAACTAGGCTCCGATTTTCCAAATCCATAAACATCGGAGAGGTCTAATAGAACAATTCATAGACCTACTATCTTAAGGTAACTCGGACCACCGAGTTAAGTCCCCAATGTGACAAAGACGGACCAGTTTAGGTATAGTTAGGAAATACATTTGCAATTAATTTAACGTTATAATCAAAATATTAACAAACTGTCTTTAATATTCTCTGTACGAATATCTAACAAATTTATTCCCTTTTTAACTACGGCCTTAAACATTCCTAGTACAATTATCCCACCAAAATATTATATTCCATATCGTTATATGAATCTTAAACCATTTTTGCGAAAAATTTCAAAACACGTGAGCCATGGAAACCAAAACATCGATATTCCATATCTTTTTCAGTGATATTTAGTCGAAAACATGTATTGAAACATGTTTCCAACAAGATATCGGTTTAAAGGAAAAAATGGATGTAGTTTGTTTTGTTTCTATATACGCTACATAAACAATTTCAAGACTCCAAGATGTATTTATCTTACAATTAAATTGATAATCTCCAATTTTGTATTTTTATTTTGAAATTGATATTTTCATTTTTTTGTAGTTTATATATAGTTAATTTTCATTTACAATACAATTACATGTTTATTTTAAGTGTATTTCTATTGTCACTTAATTTGTGATGTCCTAAAAATTTATTTAAGAGTACATACGGCAAAAGAAACATAATCCTTTTTAACTAACAATTTATAAAGGCGCTGTATGGGCTGTGCTATGTTTTGATTATATTTCGCTTTAAAAAAACAAAATGTTTTTAAATCCGGTAATAAATTACAACGCAATTTGTTATGTCATAGTGTTAGATTATCAAGCGTATTTTTTTATATAAAATTTTAATGTAACTATGACTTGTCCCATTTAGCCCTTCAAAAATACAATTAATATTATAAAAATATAAACCTTGGTATAAAAAACACATTTACTTACCTTTAAAAACTTCCATAACACAAAAATATACTTTTTGAGTGACACTTTTTTTTTTTATTGTTGTTTGATTTACATATGTGTACATTAAGTTGGCGCAGCTGAAAATTTCGTCAACCATGCTCGGATGTGAAATGGCCCAAAGAACGTAATAGAAGTCACCATGAAGATTTCTTCGCAATATTTATAAAAACACACTTGTTAGTAATTCTAAAAGTTTCATAGTTCTACTAATCACTAAGTCCTTGTATGTTTGTCTGTACAGATTGTTTATTGGACGTAGATTTGTAATATTGTAACGATTTTGTACCCTAACATATAATACACTGCTATGTTATTCGTATGATGACCCTATTTATTTTTATGTAACCGCCTGTATTATTATTTGAAATGTAAAATATATCATAAGCAATCGTAGTTTTTGTTTTATTTATACTTATAGCAATCTCCTAATATGCGAATTATTAATAAAAAAAAGGTCCCAAGCCTATTAACATTTAATATAGCAGTGTTTTACCACAAACATTAATAGCATGAATGGACCAAGGAAGAACCAAACCTCACAGAATTTTGAAGTGAAGTAGAGGTTTCTATAGAGGAAGGCGGTAAATAAGGAAGCTGTTCTGCTCCTTAACCCTTTCGCCACTACAGGTGACTAGTCATCCGCCAGAAAGCGCCCTTTATACACGACTGGTGACTATTAATTGTATTGTTTAATTAAATATATGTACTTTATAAAAGTAATGTTACAAAGTCGTTTTTGAGATAAAATTCTTGGCTCCGAATGTTGAAGACTGTTTAATGTTGGCACTTTCTGCACGCTCCTTTACACGCCGCCGTAGCGAAAGGGTTAATATTACGTTAGTACAATTTATACATGATCATCTGCAATATAGCGCGTGCAATGTTTTTCATTGCAAGTCTGTGCAATTTATCCTGCAATGTGTGCAATGTCTTATGTTCGACATAGGAGGGGATAGATGGCATGTAAATAGCATTATGCCTCAGGCCCTCTCATCAGACGAAACGAAGATTAAAATAATTTTCTTCACGTTTGTCTTGTTATGTTAAAAAGATATTAAACTGTCGCTTCCAAAGCAAGTTGTAATTCGTCATAGATTATACTGAACTGTCCAAAACCTGCTATTCGCCGCTGCATTAATTTTGTCGCTACAATTAAAAACCTTTCGTTTAATTACAAAATTAAGATTTTAATTGTTATGTATTTTATGTATCAATATAAAGTATATTGAAGATTTAACGGAAGTTAATTATTAGCAATTATCGCGTAATACATCGTTTGACTGATAACGCGTACGTGAGATTAGCGACCGGTCATTTATCTATATAGGTAAATTAAATAATACATACGGCGTGTTTTACAAGTTTTAGTTACCACTAATCTTAATTTATAGACGCTGATCTATAAATCTAGACCAATCTGTTCTGGGATTTAAATGTGGCTCATGGAAGGAGGAAAAAAATCTTTTTAACCAAGACTCATGAAATCATTGATAAATTATTCTAGATTTCTGTTGCTAGCCCTTGCAGTTTACTATCCCTAATTTCAAGGCATTACTATTAACGCTTGAGGATTTACTATTTATTTTTAATATTATTACGTTTAACTCTCCAAGGGCCATAACACATTGCATCTCTTTTCCTACAAATTAACTGTTGTATTTACCATACAACATTTAAGGTTTAACAAATAATAATAACTTCAAATAAAATAATCTAGATTTACAAGTGTTTGTCTAATTGACCACCATTCGCAACCAAATCATATAAATATTTAACAAAGTAAAAAATAGACTCAAAATATTTTTTAGCTTTGTAATTGAAACATCCTGTATGTAGACGTCGGGTGATCTCAAGATATCAATGCATCAAACAAGTGCTAAATATATATATAGTGTTAAGAAAGTTTGTCGGGCGTACTCGTCACCACCTGTGGACCGGTGTGTAACCATGGCCTTCAAGGTGCTTTGCCTCGCACTTGCGCTCGCCAGTGCTGGTAAGTATATATTTTGTTACAGCACTACTAAAATCACTTATGTTTTTTTTTGCTTATGGAAAACAAACAATAGGCCACCTTAATGGCAAGCGATATTTACCCATTAACATCGACAGTAACAATAACAACTGCATACGATTTTTCGATCTATATGAAGGAAGGCCAAATAAAAAGGTCAAAAATAGGAAAGTTAGCATTGGGCTACCGGTCTGCTAAATTACCTAGCGAAACGTAAAATAAATTTTTTACTTTGGTTCTCTCTTTTGTCGTTGCATTTAATTATCTAGTCGAATATGCTTTGTTGTCCAATTTATTTATTAATTTTAATTTATCGCCAAACTGCAGTGCTGTTTTTAGCGACAGAACACTATTTGGTTCGTTATGATGGCTCACCACATTTTAATGTAGACAGTACGATCCAGGGGGTATGTAGAGGAGTCAAGTTCGACGGTTTAGGATGTGGTAAACTCCATTTTGTTAATTTTTTTTCGCCTGCAAATAAGATATATAATATGGAATATTTAATTGATGTTATCTTTTTAAACAGCTTTAGCGGCGCCTGAAAGCAGGTTAGTGGGGGGTACCCCCACCACGATCGAGGAGTTCCCGTACATCGTGGCGTTCACATACCATTACCCCGGCCCTGGGATCACGGTGCAGCGCTGCGTCGGCGGCCTCATCTCTTCGTGGCATGTGCTCACATCCGCCTTCTGCTTCACGTAAGTTACACAGACCTCAACTTTTATAAAATAGAATAACTCTATATTCTTATGTTCTATCCTATATCTTATGTTCAGCTAAAGTTTTATCCTTATCCGTCTCAAAATTAAAAAAAAATAATCTCCTCGAACATGTTGGCAATGCCACCTATCGGGACCAATTATTTCAAAGAATTATATATCATAAACGATAGAGTATTAAAGAAGAAAAAGATTATTAGAGGGACTCATTGTAACACACGCAAAATTAAATTAAAATCGGTCCAGCTGTTTCGTAGAATTTCAGTCATATACAGACGAAAAGAATAAATTTCTGTATAAAAGGTATTTTAATTTATTCTACTCTATTACTAGCGGTGCCAACCTGGAAAACTTCGTGATCCGCGCCGGCTCGACCGACAGCTTGTCGGGCGGCACAGTGACCACCATACGGACGGTGACCAAGCACCCCGACTACATGGAGAGCCCGGTCTCCTCGGACATCGCTGTCGTCCTCCTGCAAACTCCGTTCGGGATCACCAACAACATTAACATCTTGTTCCTGCCTCCCCAGAACACTTACATTCCTGACGGACAGGCTGTCAAAGTAGTCAGCTGGGGCTTCGAATCGGTAAGTTGATGACCAAGCACACTTCGTTTTCCTGTACTAGTTTTTCATTGCTTAAGGTTGGCATCTTAATGCATGAACTTGCAAAAATATCATTATCTCATTTTTGATCATACTTCTGTTTTAAGTATTTATGAAGTAACGACCCTAATTCAGCCTCTCAAGTGAGCCCTCGAACTCTTAAAATGTGTCGAAAAGTTATTTTCAAAACACGGCAACCGATACTATAGGTTTGATATTTTTCCTATCCCTCGGGAATAGTTTTTTTTGGAATGCAAAGTATTCTTCTTTTCTCTTCCTTCTCTTCCTTGACAATGTATATTTTTTTACCAGAAGGTGGCAAACGAGCAAGCGGACACCTAACTGACCGTTACTCGTAGACAATCTGCAACAAGCATTTTCGAGTTGCAGAAGCGTTGCCTACCTTTTAAAGACAGAGGAGTGAATAGACAGAAAAATGGACATATTCCTTCCCCGTCAAAATATGCAAAATCTCATGGATAATCAGTTGAGGCGTAAGGGCTTAAAATGTAACTATCTTACAGTTGCAGTTACAGTCAATACTAATGTCTAAATAATGAAATTGGTATATATCAAGAACACATAATTGCGGCCAAAGATAATCTATATGAAACATCTGTGTGTATGTCTGTCTGATGTATATCTGTCCCGTCTGATGTATATACGTACAACGGCTTGACTGGCCTTAACGATTTGTATATAGACTTTTGTAAATTGGTGTGTAAGCGACAGTAAATTGTATATTGGTATATAGAAAGAACACGTGATTGCACAAATGATAAGTCATATTAAATATCGCTAAACCTAATGATAACAAAAAATAAACATTTGAATATCATCGTTTTGTATTTTCCTGATATGCCGGAATCTTTCGAATGCGTGCGAAGCCGCTGGCAATATCTGGTATTGAATGAAACTTGAAGGAATACGGTCAAGTTTCGAGCAATGGGCTGATAATTGTAGTAGGTAAAAATTGAATAAATAACATTCGTTACAGATGGCGGGCCCGCAATTAGAAACTCTGAAGAAGGTCTACCTAAAGAAAGTAGCGTTAGAGCAATGCTCGGCCGACTTCGCGAATGAAGATGCCGTAGCCATAAGCGACTGTAAGTATTTTTCTTCTACTGGTTAATATTTATATTACAAAGAGAAAAAATATGTTGGATTTTAAAGCATAAACTTGGAAAGTAAATCAACGATTTTAAAAATTCTTTTACTGTTAAAAAATCTACATTATATAGTTGTAAAAGTAAACGCAACTCTTTCAATACAGCAAAACTCACACTGAATTGTTAAGATAACAATATATTATTTCAGCCTCTGTTATTGCCCTCATAGGAGGGTAATGTGTTTATGTACTGAAGTCAGTTCTATTGTGGCAACCGGTAGTCTAAACGGCTTGATTGATTTTGAAGTGTGACAGTGGCTTTTTCCTCTTGATTATTTAAATTAATTACTAGTTAGTTGGAGACGAGTCTGTTAGTAAGATATTTATTCGCAGCTGTGATCTGCGCGTCCGAGGAGGGCGCGGTGGGCACTTGTCGCGGCGACTCCGGCGCGCCCATGGTCATCGACCAGGTGGTTGTCGGCATTTCGTCCTACTTCCACGAGTGCGGCGACGACCTGCCCGACGTCTTCACGAGGATCGATCGCTTCACCGACTGGATCGTCAGCGTGGCCACCCCGCCTTCCAATGCCGATGACGTCACGCCTGTCAGGATCAAATCTGTCGACTACTGATACTTTAGTCTGTTTCAATTAAAAAATAATTCTAGCTAATTATTTGTGTTCTTGTGTGTACTTTAATTAAATTTTATTTAATAAAGTTAAAAACATAATTAATGCTTTTCTAGTCATACATACAAATATTAAAAAATTGAAAAGAGTATGACGCCTTCAAACCACATTAGTGGTTTGGCCAAAAAATTAAATATTAATGACAACAAAAAAAAATTATGGAATTAGGAAAGGTTTGAGTTTCCGTTATTCATTAAATGAAATGAAGTAAATTTTTAGTCCAGGCCGTTTAACTAAAAGGCATTATATTTTTGTAATGAAAATATATTTAAAGGTATAAACCTGTATTTATAAATCGACTTAATTATAAATATTACTAAGAAATTATTGCTTTAACATATCAAAACTAGATATACAGAGTAAGTATGAGACAGTTAACCACTTTCTATTAACACGAATTTAGTAACTATTGAGTATAGACAAAGAACGAAACACTCCATTAGTAATGAGGAAATGAGACAAAAAATATGGAAATAAATAAAACCAGCGAGCCCAGAAGTGTGTAACACCTGACATTTCACCTATTTAATAAGAAACATCAACATTATATCCTGACAAAATGAATGGAGCAGCGACTGAAGTGAACCTCAAAAATCCAAAAAATTAAACAAATATTTCTTTAGAAAATTATTATTACTATAATTATTTATTAATAATTTTTTTTTACATTGCTATTTTTAGCAATGATTTACACATTTTCAGTCACTTATTTATCAACATTAAACATTGTACGCGGCATAGATATTGCGCACACGCCGTAGCTTACTGTACATTTATTAATTTAGTGTACACATATAAATTAGTTTATATAACCTCACACTGTGTATTAGGCGCACTCCTAATGGCCGACAGTATCGACCTTTCGGATGGGTCGGGACTGTCTGATGGCCAACTCTAGCTCAGCGCGCTCAGTGGTCAAATAAAATAGCTCGCTTCGGTTCCCTATTACACGCTTCCGTCCCATTTCACAAAATCCCTCTCACTGTTAAACACGAAATTAAGATGAATTGCTTCAAGAGTGTGGTTGTTTCTAGAAGTGGATTTAGACTTTATTGTTAGTTTTTTTTATACTTTTTTTTGTCTCAATTCCGTACCACAGGAGTAATTGATAAGTGAATATTAAAAAGTATGTAGATATAGATACGGTAACAAATTGCATTGCTGTATTTTATCAATCCCATTTCGCAGTGTACTAATTGAAATAATTATTAAGACATATTTCAAAGTTCATCTTTGGATGGAATGTTTTTATTATTAAATACAAGCGTTGGACAAGGCAAGACGATATTTACGATCTAAAGGCACTAGTTTATTGCGTTCTTAAGCTATTATTCAAAATGGCGCGCGGCAGAAATGTCCATTTTCACAGATTAAAAATATCTATTAATTATGGAGGAATAATGAAGAAAAATAATATCTATTAATTATGTTTAGTAGGGAACTAAAATTCATGTATTCTAATGTGCTAACGGTTTTTTCCGTAAAATTGGAAATACTATGCAAAATGATGGTTATTAATCTTCTACAGACTTCTATCAAACTGTCTTCTGAACTATGATCTAATTTTGATCAATCTATATAAAACCTTTATAAGAAAACAAAATAATTTCGAAGTATTTGCATTACGAATTATATCGTTAGTTAATTAAATAAATCATTAGCAAAAAAAAATATTTCTGATGTAATGGAATTAATCAGCGCGCCATCTATGTTCGACAGAAGTATACTTAAATCTAACATTATTAAATAACCTTACTAGCTACGTTTCTTCACTCGGTGGTCCGCGCATAAGTCTGCAGTAGTGGTTGATTTATTTTGTAACATCTTTA
>DWLR01003142.1:0-14044 GCA_018246295.1 Papilio alexanor hazarajatica | reverse complement strand
AGGCGGTCTTCCTGGATGAGGTTCATCAGAAAGTTCAAAATTTCCTTCCCTGAACCTCCGGAACCAATGCTTAGCGGAATCATAAGAGAGCACACCCTCACCCATCATTGCACATATATTTGAAATTGCTTCGGTCGCTTTTCGACTTAAACGAAATTCGTGAAATAGGCGTAGTCGAAGTTCCCTACGAGAAATCTCCAATTTTCAATCGAGTGATTGATTCACGCTCTATTTATATACTATGGTGAAATGCTCTAGAAGCTTCTACATTGTTATAGCAATCGATCGAAAAAAGTGGCGGGTTTATTACTTGCCAACCTAATATAATGTACATTTCTTGTACAGTTACTTGCTAACTACAGACATTTTAATGAAAATTTTCGTATGAAAATTGTATATTCAATCATTAACTTTAGATATAATTTTGTTGAATATTTTAAATCGTACCTTCCTTAATCGTTTCATTATTTATGTTTATATTTAAGAGGACTTCATCCTTCATGTAATAGTTCCATTTACAAATCATGCAATCATTTCTATTTATCCCATTATAAATACTGAAGATAATTCTAACATTAATAGCGTGTTTGCATCTTTTTCATGCGTATTAATGTTTGATGAATGTTTACAACCCAATTTATTTCGGTTTTAGCTGGTATTATGTAAGCTCGTTTTACGCAACGCGAGGCCGTGTCACGTACCTGCCCCTTTCAAGTAGGAAATTTGCTATTAAAGAAAGTTTGAAGGATAATTTGAGTACAGATTTAGTTTGGACAATTTACTTTATTAAATGCTGGCAATCCGCCTCAGCTTCACACGGATAAATAGATAAATAAAAAATAGCCTTGGTTACTCTACTGTGGATGACCTTTGTATCGATTAAAAAAGAAAGAAACAAACAAAAGTAATCAAATCATTTCTTAATATAATATTAGTACAGACTGGTACTGCATTTAAAATAATATTAATTAGTACAGTGTTGATCTGTCGTGTCGTAGTTAATATGGATCCTAATAAGACATTGTGCTGTAACGGATATTAAAATGTTTATTAAGTCGTTCTTAATTAATGTGTGTTATTTTGTATCTGTTCTTAACTTTGAAAGCTTGCCTAACGTGTAATTAAAATCACTTTTATATTCTCCTACAAATTCCTTGGTAAATTAATATTAAAAGCTACGAAAACCGGCAGCCATTCCAGAATTTTAGGTATTTGCTCACGTGAAGACAAAATAAAATGCTATAGAAATTCGCAGCTACTATTCTAAATTAAATTTTGCTCGATCCGTTTATATACTTTCTGATCGTTTTCCTGTTCCAATTTCATTTTATTTTCCAGCGTTCGTTAAAAAGTACTTAACCCAATTTTTGTGTACAAATGATTCGCACTGACGGTATCATCACTTAAATTTTAAATTGCTTTCAGTCGTTCATATTTCATTAACTTTAATTTCTCGTAAACATTATTATGAGAGTGTGCCTTTTATAAATTAATACAGACGCTAAAAAAACATTCAGACTAGACGTTTACGATGACAAAGATAAACATTGATACCAAGCCATGGATACTATTCTGCGTCGTATATATGAGGTGTGTAATAAAAACTGACTGACAGATCGGTTGGCACAGTGGCAAGATACCTTTCCACACAGGACAAACATTTGTGTGTATGTACATGTCTGTTTGTTTTGTGTCTGGATGTAAAGACCACCGGAGGACGGCGTCCTTTTCTTAGTACGGCGGAACATACTGCTATCGCCAACCCGCCTGCCAAGCGTGGCGATTATGGCACATTTCCCCCAGTGATGCGACCAAGCAGTGGACAATCATAGATCGAGGAGGAGGATTTAAAAACATATAAAACAAGACTTATAGAAGTGCTGAAAAGTACTGAAAACAAAACTTTAAGGAATTTGCTAATATGTAGGTAGTATAGCGTTAAAATATCGAAACTTGATAATGTTGATGTGTTTCTGTATTTAATTTCTGCGTTTCATTATTACATATGCATATAATTTTCAGTGTAAATTAACCAACTAGGGTGTGTATTGTCTAAACCTTTAATCACACCTACTTCTTGGCGGTAGAATAACTAATTTTATGTCAGAGACTGTTTGATTTTTATTCATACGATATTTGCCAAATATACGATTACAACCATTTACAATTCTTGTATGTTGATAATGCTATTTATTTATGTAAAGTCCATGCAGCATTAATACCATATATTTTTCCCTGTTTTTAAGACGTTACGAAATATTTTTGAAATTTATGTTTCCGCAGACTGTATATTTTAGGTAGGTCAATGCACTAATAATATATGTTTATTTCTGTCAATGTATGTCTGTAGACACCTTGAAATAAGCCAAGTATATGATTATTTGAAAAACTATAAAAAAGCTCATGCCGGAGGAAAGTCTAGTCGTAAAACGTTTCTCCTATCGGCTCTTTTGATCGTAACCTTAAAAACTTTAAGTAACCTATTTTGTACTTATGAAAGCTTACATGCGAAAATAAAGTATTCGAGATTTTCGCTGAGAATGTTTCAATTTTTTTTTTAAAGTAGCAACAGTTAGTAAAAATTATTTTAGCTTATTTTAAAGGCACTATAAAGTAAACTACAGTATTATAATCTCAAATTAATATCTGAAATTATAATATAACAGTTAATATGGTCGATAAAAGGAATTTTAATCCTAGTTATAATTATTACATTAAAATAAAACAAATGATGAATCATGTATTTAAATCTACTGATTGACTTAAATAAGCAATCCTTATCTGAGCTTATCAGACTCTTTATCAATTGCTGTGTCCTTACGAATTTACTCTCAGCTGTGATACGAACCTTCGCGTAGTCAGGTCGTGTTATTTATGAGGTCGTATACAGTACTAAGTTAAAAGGTCTGCTAATGAATCATTCCTTCTAACTGTCAAATTCACGCAAGCTATACGAGTATAGAAATTCAAACTCTATAAATTAAATACAATAAATGTAAACTATATTCAGTTGTAAATCTAATAGCAGCGCCATTGTTGTTACGTCATAGATATATTAGGTTAATTGGGAGTTGATCAGACTGCGTCATGTATAAGAGCTGGTAGAAATGGCGTCTCTTTATTAACTAATTTAGTCGACGGATCTAAAGCGACGCTTAAATATAATAGCTTCGAGGTTTACGTATATTGTTCTATGAAAACAAAAATGTAAGAGGTTGGTACTTTTTGCCTGCTGCTTATATAGTAGTATGAATTACTTGGAATAAAACAGAGCATCTCTAATGTACTAACAAAGTATAACTAAAGTATGTATGTCTATTTCATTGCGACATTTTGTCGCCTAAACGTCTTGACTGGTTGTAATCAATGAGGTATCATTCGATTTGTATCCTTCGCGTTTATTGGTTGTTTAATTAACTCTTGCTTAATAAATTTGTTAGAATAAGTTATCGAGAATCCGGAAGAATTAGGTCGGAGTATTGTGTTAAAATTAATTGATAAGTTCTGTGACCACATATAATCTGTCATCATCTTATTCTAATTGGACGTTACCTTCAGCATATTTGGTACTCTATTTACATCGTCGTGGAAAAACAGAATTTTGGAATATGGCTGAGTTGTAGAAACTAACGTACTCGTACTATGTTGCATAACACTATCGAAGTAAAATAACAACACAAACATGTTGGTATATCGTACCGGTGGATATGTATGTATATCATCAATTTATTCGCTTGTTTGTCCCTCCCGCTACGTCGGTAGCCGTAGATCTGGCGAAGCGCCCAACGACTCGGTTATTGGGACTTAAAAGCGATCCTTATATACTATATTTAGTGCTACCGCACGGAAATAAAAACATTGTTTTTCACGATTCATTTTTCGTAACCAATTTTTTGTACCAAAAACCAAGTGCATTGGTTTTTAAAGTATAGTTAACATTGGGTTTTATGGACTTGCGGATGCATAAATCTATGTCATTACTGTGAAAAATGTAAAACATTAGTAGTAAATCCTTCGATACTGATGCCATTTTCATAATTCGATATTTTAGTTCTCAATTAAATCTAATTTCTCCTTTAAATTGGATTGAAATATTTTTCTCACTTGCAAATAAAAAAATAAACACACTAAAACTTTTTATAATTAATTACCGGTCATCAAAATATCGATAAATCGAGAGTTAAGTCAGTGAAATTTTCAAACAAGCTGTAAGCCCGACTTTCCACTGAACGAATTGTCAACAACGGAACAAATTAAACTGAGTGCTTGTTAACTACAAAGCTTTTACGCACAGAGCGATTAAAAACTTATTTTGTACTTTATAAATTAATAGTTAATTCATAAATAATTATGTCTACAAAAGGTTAAAATGAGCTTCATGTGCATCGAGACGTATAAACGTTTCTAAATGCAAAATATGACGTCTCATCTTGACGACTTAAGTAAACAAATCGGAATAGTTGATAATGTATTGGTCAAGAGATGAAATTAAAGTAAATCAAAAATATTCCTAAATTGAAAACGGGAAGTAAACCAGCTTCGATAGTTGGTGGTTTCATCCTGTCCCATTACATATAAATCTTATAAGTATTCGTGCCTCGAACTAAAACACTCGTTTAAATCTGTGGACAACGTATACTCATCTCAGTCTACTGTTGTTGGATATTTATCCATTTATTTAGACACGAGAGATTATTATATTCATGTCAAAATACGAAGGAAAAGTAAATTTCTATTCTGTATCAGACATCGAACTCGTCTTTTGTTATCGTGCCTCGCGTGACTTATGTTGAGTAAATTGCAATGAACACACGATCGCCGCTCACGCCACTCACGAAGCTTCAATACACTCTTCGAAAGAATTTCAAATGTCGACTTCTATTTACAACGCTCACTTCATGTACTCGTACAATAGAAAAACATTTAATTACCATTGCGATGTATCTAATTAGTTTAGTTTAGAATTCAAGAGTTCGTTGCAGAAATAAATATAGAAACAAATACTTAAATGCTTATAATAAATTAGATTGCTTTTTGATGGCAAAGAAAGAAGCATCTCACCTGAGCAATCAGAAGGATCATAGATGCGTTGGTACGATTCGCATTTGCAGTAGTATTAATAAATACTAATGTATTTCTTCCGTTTCATCCGGCCGTGTTAAATCCTCGGCCGAGCAGACCCAATAATGCAACATCTACTACTGTTGCTTCTATAACTTACAATTTTTTTATTAGTTATTCTTACACTATAAGCAGGGTTCACTTGAAGCCGGCGCTGCAGTTTCTATCGCAGCAGATGCGATGCCGAGTGAAATCCTCCTTAACATCGCACCACCCAATACAAAAATGTTACCTGATGTGTGTACTTTATATGTATATCTGTCCATCTTGGCTATTTTTTTTTTGTTTGTGATTGATTTATGTGAATTATTTTGTATGATGTTAAATATCTTTCTTTTCTTTCTTTCTTATTCTTCACTAAATAAATTTTTTAACACTTTTCCAGCTATTTTGCAACTCCATGTTTATTAAAGAAAACTGCAAAATCGGGACCAGCTGAGAGACTTAAATAAAAAGATATAATCAGATAAAAATGGCTGAATAATAAATTATACGGTAATACGTATTAAGATTATTCATAGCAAGGGTTGTGTAGAAAAAGGCGTAATACCTGTTTCAACATTCCTTTGCCTAGCTCCGTGTAATTTTGTTAATGGTAATATCGGAAATTTATGTGAATAAATTGTCGGCTAAGGGTTTTGTCGGAAGGATTAAGTAAGATTCGATTTTGAAATATGTCTTTCTTATTGCTTTTAGTAGGTGAAATAATTATAATGTCAGAATATAAGTTATGATCCTGTTTCTCGTTTTATGAAGTATTCCATTACATTTTTCCAACCTGTCGATTATACGCTTTCCATCTGTCATCCATTTAAGCTCTTGGAACAGTCGATACGTGTAATTTTAGCTATATTTAATTCTGACCGTGAGCCGTTGTGGTGCCGTGATCGCTTCGATACTTCGAAGATTGCTAAAATATGTATAGCGAGCGATTGTATGAAAATTATTTTGAGGTATCTCATTTTTCTCTTGAATACTTCTCAAAGGGCGAGTGATTGCTTTCGAGCTACGGCGAATATTTCAGTTACTTTTCAAATGCAATTGATGTATTTTTATAACGAGTTTTTTTATTGTAACTGGAACTTTAGTTAGCATGTTTACATCTCCGATTCAACTCAATTTCAACACACTGTATGTTCATGTTCAAATGTCCCGACGTTTACTAAAAACTCGTCAACACTTACAAGTGTTTGTTTAGGAAGAAACGTTACGTAGATGTTTGAAGGTTACTTGCGCATACAAATATTGTCTTACAATTTCAAACATAATATTGTTTTTAGTTGTCACCATTTAAATGCATCACTAACAAAATACCATATTTATTAAGAGTAACACTGAGATCTTACTTTCGTTAAATTTTTAAATCATTAAATATCTATATTTATTAATATTTTATAGAAAGTAAGCCAACCTGATTGATACAATATCTAGACCGGTAGAGGGTTCGTCATTCGTCCTTATGTTCTGTAACATAGTGTTCTTTTTCCATTGCAGTTTTCTCGAAAGGACAATGCGAGACTGGACAGTATCGCTTCTTGGCGAAGTCTGGCGGGTACGCCTGGGTGCAGACCCAAGCCACCGTCATCACGGACAAGCAACAAAAGCCGATCAGTGTCGTCTGCGTCAACTACGTAATCAGGTAGGTCTAGATTTAATGGCGAAAACATTATTTGACATATATGTTGATTTTACAGTGGTTTCATTATTTTTTATTTAACTGTGGATTACAAGAAGTGGAAACAAGGTAAGTAATTTTATCATTTTCTTTATTTCTTTTCATATAACTTTCGATTGCAAAATTAGAAACGAACGTTCCACCGCTAAATTTCTTTACGCCAATATTTATAATGCAGGTCTTACGCTATTACAGAATATTCAAATAAACAACTAAATATACTGAACATAGCAGAAACATCGTACCTCACGAGACAGTATAGCATAGAAAACAATAAAGAATATGTTCAAAAATCATAACACAAAATCTATTCGTATATTTTTTTAAACGAACTATGTGACTATTATGTTTTACGAGTGTTACTCGTAAAACGGAAATACCGTTTAAACAAAAACTTTAACCAAATAACTTAACACAAACTAACTTAAAAAATATCTTAATACAAAATAACTTTAAACATATACACAATCACCTGAGCGTGAAGTGATGAATCAATAAATGTATGTAGATAATGTAAGATAAGAAGTACAAAGTAAGCCGCTATCCTTGTGATGTAACAGTCAAAGCCAGCTTAATGTTTGACAAGTATATTTCCTATATTATAACTGATTATGGCTTGTTATGTGATTAGATAAGAACATTATAAACAATATTGTACTTATACATCAATGTTATATTTTTCATTTGCTGTCACCTGGTACTTTAAAGGTTAATTAATTTAAATTACAATTATCACCTGTTAATCATTGTTTAACATTATTTGCTAGAACGCCTGTTTGTAACTAATCTGAGACTAATTTGACATGGCGATTAAATTCACAGTAATGTTAGCTAAATAACAGTTTGAAAAGTCTTTCAAAAACCGAGTGTAAGTCAATCAACCATTTTTAGTAAAAAGTTCTCAAGTAAAGTTTAAGGAATTTGCTGGCTACAGAACCTCAATTTGGTGTTGTTTATATATTGATGACGCAATTTCCTAACCCATCAAGATTTCAACGTATAAAAATTGCAAAAACAGACTCAATATGAGCGTTAATGTGTCCCACATTCAAAGGCTATTTTCTAACGTACAGAATACGTCAACATTCGCACATTAATATTTCTAAACTTGTACTAAGGGCTTACGTCTTTTTGTCACGTGGCGAAAAACTGTAAGTGGCCACCTGGCTTTACGGTAGGTGCGGTTTCCTAATTTAATAGGATTTTAAAAAAAAGTCTTAATTATTCTACAGCAGATAGTATGAATGAGGCAATATTAATTACAAATCTGAAGTTGCTCCGTTAAAAAAATGCAAATATTTAAGCAAATTATTGTGTTAAATTACATACAAACATTTGTTCACTTCTCATCTTGTTTACGAGTATCGAGTGAAAAAAAAGCTCCGTTATGTCCACTTGTGGTGATAAATCTCTTTTTTTGTATCGTTTATATCACTCCCGAGTTGAAATAACATGCACCATTTAAATTTTTCCGTGCCGGTGACCGAGGAGAGGAGTATGTATGTGTGATGGATGGATGGAGTATGTATGTGAGATGGATGGTAGAAGAGAGAAGTGTGCCAGGATCGAAGTGGAAATCCGTAATATCTGCGTACCCACTAGTATTAGTAAATACAAACTGTATAAATGAATTTTAAAACTATAAATAGATAATAAAAAAATGTATGTAAAATAAAGATACATAATAAAAAACGGCTCTAGCCAAAACACGCCAGGGGAACGAGAGGGCGGCACAGCGCCGCCCACAAAAATAATGTCTGCTTACCCCTCTGGGTTACGAGCATGAGTGTTGAGTCTAGAATATGAATTTTAATCTTTTTTTTTTCATATATCTTTTCAAAAATATTTTCTTTTTCTTAACTGAACTTAGATGTTTCGATATTGTTGGAACCTTTCATGTAATATTGTATCCGCAGACTTGTATCATTTCGCGCAGCCTAAATGTCGTAAAGTTTTATTATATTTTTACGACAGCGACAAAAGCTCTCGCTCGCTTCGCGACACTAACAAAATTATTTTCACCTGCTTTATTGCAGGTTGTTTTTATTTTGTGAATCATATCTTGTGTAAATATGTACATATTGAGTTTTAACCAATTTAGAATAAGCAGAGAAGGATATTGCTATTATTTTATTGGCTTATGCCTTTTCACCATTATTTTAGGTCCTTGTAGTGACATTTTGCCTAGTTACAATATAGCAAGTTTAATCATAAACGCCGGCAATCTCATATGATCTACCAAGATGTGTTACTGACTTAGAAGTATAATATTTAATATTTATCTGATAAATGTGTCATTAAAGTGTTGTGTATCTTGTATTATATAACGCCACGCGACTCAAATATTTCATTTCAAATGAATAATCTTTCGAATAAACAACAATGATATCACGCAATAAATAACGTTGTTAAAATGGCTCACAAGCTCACGCTTGAATATATGCTAAATTGACCCTCGCTGTCTGGTCACTGAAATATTCAATCATAGCATCAGAGCAAACGTAGAGCGTATAAAGATCTAAAATGCTATAGTATGTTTTTGCGTTTTGGTTCTAATATTATCACTGAAGCGCAGTGCGCCACGAGCGGCACATACCAAAAAAAAGTTTTCATGTCGAAAATTGTAAAGTATTGCTTGTAGGGTTATACATGTGAATGTCAGTTAATTTGTTTGCTTGTAACGGTTCCACGTCTTAACGACAAAAGCTATACCTACAAAATAGCTATAATTTCAAATACATTAATAAATTAACATTTAAAACCTTAATAAGAGCTCTACCAGTCTAAGAGTTCCTACATTTCTCAGTTTTGTATAGTATACAATAAGTTGCACTTGTGAAAAAGGACAAGTGTGACTTTTATTTTATTTAAAAAAAAAGTCGAATAAAAAGAGGATTTATAGTTAACGTAAAAAAATGTTTATACACTTTTTGAAATCATTTTTATTTTTAGTAATCAAACGAGGTAGCGGGAGTTTAATGGATGAGGCACGGGTCTTTGTTGTGACGCATGGGAAAGATCTAAGTTCGGCAGAGACATTTGTTGTCTTATAATTGTGAATTAATTAGACCAGAACAAATCGTCGTACTAATTAATGACTTGTGTATTTAATTATAAAGATTACTAGAGAGACCTTGTAATAGAAATAAGTGTAATCCACATTTTAGTGTTTACATTGAACTACAAAAAAGTATTTCTTTTTATACAACAAGGGGGGCAAATGAGCACCAGGTCGCTTAACATTTAGTGAACCATGGACATCGTATCACCAGAGGAACTACGGATGCGATGCCGGCCTTGAGGAAAAGTACACTCTTTTCTTGAAGGCCCCTAAGTCGTATTGGTTTGAAAATGCCGCTGGGAACAGATTATTCCACGACGCGGCTGTGCGTGGCAGGAAGTTCCGCAAAAACCGCACGGTTGTGGAATGCCAACCATCGAGGTGGTGGGCACGGTATCTGGAGCTCTGTCGTATTGTTTAGTTATTGTAGAATTTATATCGAAAAATAGCATTATCAACAATATTTCTTATTTTATCGACGATCTTTTTTAGTATATTTTATGTGTAAGCTTCATAATTTCAATTGTCTTAAGCCTATAGTCAAAAAGGTCATATTCTTTTTTTTTTTTTAAGTATGAAAACGAAGAATTTATAACGCTTCGGTTCAACCTGCGACATACTTACAACGAAAAACGGCTATATATGTCAATAAATCGAAATATATAATTAACTTTTGTGTTCATTATAGAGAATTTACTTCTAGAAGTTACCTAGTCTACACATTGGACATGAACACATCGAAGGATCATAACTTTTGGTGTGCTTTAAAATGAAACTTTAGTAGAGGACATTTAAACTTTAAATTGAATTGACCCTTCTCTTTGAGTTGTTAATTTAAAGCTACAATTTTTTAGAACTTCGGTATTCTCCACACGTATTACACTATTTTTTTATTTTTTTTTACAATGATGGTCAGCCCGAATCTGAAGATTTCTAATCGCGCAAATCTTGTGTTCTCTATTTATTTATATATAAAATATATATTTAATAGACAGTTAATAATAAATTTACTAACCGATTCAAATTTTATGCTGTTCTATGAAAACTCATAGCATTAGAAATTAGTAAGCTTAGTAATATGAACTTATCTTCAAAGAAAGCTTTTTTTAGTATCGCACTAACGTTATGAAATAACCACGGTGGCTCGTTGGAGAGAGGGTGAGTGAGTGAGAGGTGCTTAAAAATATTCATGAATCACCAACGATATTTCATGTCAACGTCTTTGCACTTTGAATTCAAAACACATCGATATTTAACCTACTGTATTGAAATCTGAATGCTAAGGAAAACGCTTTCCTACCTCTCCTTCACTCATATAAAAAGTTACCTCAATGAATTAGTAAATAAATTACTTCTGCCAATTTTTGATGTGGTTCTTATTTGTTTAAAATAATTATCGCTGTTGTATTGGTGGGTTAGAATTTGTTTAAAAATTATTCTAAAATGTACACAAATTAATGTACTTACATGGAACGCGAAAACTAAGAACTAAGAATGTCCTCCTATTTAACGTTATTTGCGAGTTATTTCATTACCGAGTAATGGCGTTCGAGATATGAGTGGCCGTAATAAAAAGCTAATAGCTCCGCAGTAAAATTTCGCTTTGACATCCAAATCGCTTTTCACTTTAATATCACACTTTAAATTATTTCCTAATGCTTTTAAGAATTTGAATTAAAACGAGTTTTTCCCGTCGTTGCATCAAGTTCTCTGTCGGAATGCGGAAGACTGATTGATTCATGAGGAAATTTTAGTAATATAGATCATTATCAAACCATTAGGGTTTCGTGGAAATCATATGAAATGTGACGACGATTGTTGAAGTGTCCAAAAAAACAGCGCGAAGCAGGGGCGAGACGCTAGTTTCATACATTCATAAGATAAGTAAAATGTGCTCGCTACATTTGCTATTGCCTCAATGGAAAATTTATCTTATCAAGCAGTGACAGTTGACAGTAGATATCGCGTGTTAAGAGCACCGCGGACCGTGTCATCGAATGCAGTTAAGGTTGGGGTTATCTATCTTCTCCATTCGGTTGCTAAGCTTCCTCTTTTCTAGGGATCCTTTTTATTTGAAATGTTTTTTAAAATATTTATAATTTCTTTCAGCTTAATTCCACTTGTTCATTGTTGCCTACTCTAACTTGTGTGTAAATGTCTACACCGCCACAGCAAACGGATGGCGACTAAAATTAAAGTCCGATGGAAAAATTAAATAATGTAAATTTCGTACTCTCAAACACTTTGAATTTAGTTTTAACTTCTGGACAGATAATGTTTGGTTTAGTACTACATATAATATGTCAAAGAAAAATATGCGATTCTTAGGCTTGTTTATTAATTTTTGACTTTTTTTGTTACCCTGCTATTTATTTTTATTTTACCTCTCCTATCTTACTGGGTTGCCTGGCAGAAATCGCACATAGCGATAAGGCCGCCTTTGCCCACATTTAGATATAGATCTTAGAATTAATCAATGATTGTAATCCTGTTATGTGAGCAATAAAGAGTTTATAAATAAATAAATAAATAATGTGAATTCGAATAATTACTGAGCAGTTCCGTCGAGGAAACAGAACTATTTTATTTTCTCATATTTATTAATTATAGTAAAGTATTGCATTGCAAGGATGAGATTTAACCCGTAGATTATTTTGATGATCACCAATAAAAGATTCTTGACGTACTCTGTATATGATATTAATTTCTCACAAATCATTGATGGATCTATTTAAGTATTATAACTTAAAATCGGATATCGGTAATGTAGAATAAATTGTTATTTCCAATTCTAAGTGTAATTTACTGTTAATTGTCATGAAATAGATATTACCATCAAAATTGATGGCAATCTGCGACATGCGTGGATAACGTGCCTTTATCATTGTCTTCTTATCGAACGGCTGTATAACGTAATTGCCTATAAATATTGACAGAACGTTAACAACGTGTTAGCGGGTAACCTTTATATGTTAAATTATATTGGATTTATTGCCTTTAGGTAGCGACATAATTTTATACGAACTTTTTCGAACCCAGACCGCCTCAGTGATCCAATAAAAATCGACTTTACTCGATTTTGGAACTAATAAAAAAAGACGTTACAACAAAGATGAAAAAGCAATTATAAAGTTGACGTGGTGTATATTTATCTATGCGGATATTAATTGCTCAAATTGCGTTGATTTTTTTTTATAATGATTCCTTTAAAAAAATAATGATTAGAAGATAAATTACACGCGAAGTGTTAGTCCTCGCGAATTTTAATACTGACAAGTGTAATATAATTTTACCATCAATATTATCAAGCACCTCTGTACCTTTATTAGATAAGCGCAACGTATACCGTGAATAAATGCACCAGAGTGAACAGTAAGAGGGATAACCATGACCTGATTGTGTTTCATACAAACTGTATTACACACGTGCATTTTTTACCTTGGCAACAGCTTGCATGGAACAGATATAAACCTTACCTGTGAGGCCATTATCAAACCCATATTATGTGCAAAAAGTAGACGACACACAGCAATTTACATTAGAAAATATTCTGGTTTATGCACATATCATTTTTTAGAGACGACTTTGAATCAAATAGCTATTTTTGGATGATTTACAGGATGGTAATGTTTGTCGTGGATATGTTTGTATGTGTGTATGAATGTATGTCAGTTCCATTTAGAGCACCGATTTTGAACAGTGAAGTGTTGTTCCATTCGTATCCTTCCTCGGAGTGCCATAGGGGAAGTCAGTCAGGTTTTTTTTTTTAAATTAACCACTACTTATTCTATTTTTCTCTAAATACATTTCGGTAAAACGTATATATATATAAATAAATGCAAGAATAGTAAATTGATTTAAACACATAATAAACCTAAATAAGCGTTACTTAAATATTTTCTCGCGTAATACATTATACTGTAATTGTTTATTTTATTTTGTTATAAATAGTTAAAGATTACTGAGTGCGCGTGATAATAAGGTAACATAGTTCTTTTAAAGCACATATCAAGAATGTAGCAGGACAAGATGTATAATGACTAATTACAAAAACTATATACAACAAAATTCATGCAACCTATTGGAATGGAGAATTGAAGTGTATTAATTTTCTGTTCTTAGTCATAAGAGGGTTAGGTTAGTAGAAAATAAGTAGTTAGTGTATATATATATATATATATATATAT
>DWLR01003141.1:0-14044 GCA_018246295.1 Papilio alexanor hazarajatica | reverse complement strand
CATTGGCCAAATATAAAATAAACCTTGAGAAAGATCAAAATGATTTACATCTTGGTCACATATATTTTTGAAGTCGACTTTATATCGGCTTCTACTTATTTCACTCCGAAAATTCATACATGGTGTGAAGGAGTGATGAAGGTGGAAAGGGTGACGGTTACAACATGTTATGCAGAACATACGAACGTATTGATATTTCCGATAGGGATTGGATATAGCCAATCTGTCAACGTGGTTGCACGTCGCGCCATTTATATTGTGACGCCCAGTATTTATGACAGCAATTAATATTGTAGGAGTTTGTAGTGGTAAGGGTGCACTTATTTAACACTCATGGCGAACAAATATTGACGAAAATCACCTGTAAATTGATTAAGAAAATTATTCTTCAGTATCCGTCTATCCATTTATCCATCTCAGCCTATGATCGTCCACTGCTGGACACAGGCCTCCCCGATTGATAGCATCATTAGCGGGAAATGTGTCATAATCGCCACGCTTGGCAGGCGGGTTGTGATCGCAGTATGTTCCACCGTATTAAGAAGAGGACGCTGCTGCCCGTCCTCCGGTGGTCTTATACATCTAGACTCAAGACAAACAGAAATGTTCATGCACACAAATTTTTGTCCTGGGTATGAATCGAACTCACGACCTGCGGCGTGATAGGCATGCATCTTACCAATTGCGCCAACCGGTTAGTCATATTCTTGAGTATACTTATTTTTATTTAGCATCGTGATGGGAATGTATACGAGATTCTCTCATTTTCAAGGCCAGTTAATTAAGCTAGTTTGAGAAATATTTCGCATTTTTAGATTCATGTTTTCTTTAGCCGAAGGACCTTCTGTAGCCGAAACAGGTTCATCTATTTTTAAGAATGACGTGCCATACCATGCGTCTAATTTGACGATGCCCTACATGATTTTTATTCGAATTTTTCTTTGTATAAATCAGACTAATCGGACTGGTTCTATAAATAAGAATATTTTACTTATGACGATTTACTATAAAATATTTAAAGAATAAACTTCTTTATATTTCTTTACACTTGTAAATGTTATTGTACGTTTAAAATACATTTATTTAAAAATAAAAATAGCATCTAAGTAGCTATAAAAATAACACAGCTTTGTATTTTACTAACGCAGAGTAGAGCAGCACAAAAATGTTCTGTTGAGAGCTTTGTAATTCTAAAACGAAATAAAAATATTTTTGAAACTGCTGCGAGCGGAAACATATTCAAAAAATGAAATGTTACTCTAACGTATTTTTAAAACAATCTGATGTTAAAATTTAAATAGTAATATTCCTCTTTATAAACCGATAACTGCTTTATTTGCTTTGGGACTACCATAGTTGCATAACATAGTTTATAGTCAGTCAGTCAGATTAAATATCTACACGACCACTTAATTTTGAATTGCAATTTTTCCTTAACAATATTTCTTCAATAATACTCACAGCATATCTGAAACTTAAATAGATAATCGAATTAATGATCGCAACCAACGCTACATTTGGATGTTCTTTTTTCACTTAAATTTCAACGTTAATATGTTACCCGCTTACATAACAGTGCATGTAAAACTTTAAGAATTAAATGAAGATCGCATTACGTTTAGCGAGTGCCAACAACGTGCCAAGGAAGTTTATGAACTTCTAAACATGCCAGAAGTAATTATACAGTCGGGCCACGTCAAAACTTTTCAGCGGGAATTTGTACAGCTGAGTGTATTTATTGTTAGTGTAATATATATCTGACTAAAAGGTTTTTTTTGCTCATAACAGCTGTCATGACGTGGAACTTTGTGAAGTTATATTTCCAATTGTGTCATATTATTTGTGTAAGGTAAAAAATGCATTTATTTTCATATTCCTCTTTTTGATACATCATTTAGAACTTAATTAATTTCTTATATAGACAGATTGAGAAGATAAATAACGCGTCCATGCGTGCGTGCGTGGGTGCATGCGTGCGTGTGTGCATGCATGCATATGTACGTGTATACGTGCGTGCTTGCGCGCAGGCCTGTATGTTACAAACACAATCAGTGAACAATGTAGCATTACGTAGAATTTATTTTAACTCTTCAAATATTTTGTGATAAACAATGCAGCTTTGTACTATAATATCTCTGTCAATAACGAAAACTGTGTCGTTAACTAACCTCGGACGTAATTATAGGATTAAATATAATTGATGACTAGAATATTTTAACAGTGTCGATATTCTTAAACCGCGAGGGATATTTAAATTTATAATGCTAAGGAAAATACAATATTTGGAATTAGATTAGATTATTAAGAATGAATAAATAATAACTTGCCACTGCAGTGAATTTCAATTGCCAAGTAATCGTGGGCGAATATTATTTTATTTGTAGAAGAATGTGGCAAAAGAGCAAGCGTTTAACCTGATATTAAGTTAACGCTACCCATAGGTAAAGGATAGAGGCGAGGATAAATTGTAAAAAAATATTTTGCCCATATCCACCACCACCACCTCAGCCTATGATCGTCCATTGCAGGACATAGGCCTCCCCATTGATCGCATCATTGGGGGGAAATATGCCATAATCGCCACGCTTAGCAGGCGGGTTGGTGATCGCAGTATGTTCCACCGTATTAAGAAAGGACGCTGCTGCCCGTCCTCCGGTGGTCTTTACATCCAGACACAAGACAAACAGACATGTTCATGCACACAAAATGTTTGTCTTGGGTGGGAATCGAACCCACGACCTGCAGCGGGAAAGGCAAGTGTCTTGCTACTGCGTCAATCGGTCAGTCCTACCCATATCATCCTTTCCTAATTAGAAAATAATGGAAAGGAGAAGAAGACTAGAACAACGCTACTTACTATATACATATGCAGAAGACAACTGATAATCCTATCGCGTATTACTTGACTTATCTATACTCTTATGTTTTATTTCGATTCATTTAATCCTATTTAGGCAGAGTTGAGATACTTAGATAATGTAAAGCTCCCTTAAGAAGTGGTTCGTCAGTATGGTATTAATAAATTAAAAGACATTTGTAAATAACACAAACTTAACATCACACTGTACCTCAGAAAGGTAGGCAGAGATTACGGTTTTCCACTCGGCGCGATCCTAGCACACCTAGAGAGGTGCGGACCTAGAAGCGAGCGCTTCTACATTCATACAAATCGTTTATACATGCCGGTAACGGTACTCCTTATTCGCCTGTATTTTGGATGTCATTAATTTGATCGATAAATGTTTCCAGGTCGCCTCCTACCAGCTCCACCATTCACTTTTGCAACATACATTTGTCTTGTCACTCTCTCGTCATTCATTGTTAGTAATGTATATTTTAAAAAGCAAGTTAAAGTTCAATTGAGCGCGCTGAAACTAATTTCAGTTGGACTTCAATTATCGCCGTGCCAAACACCATTTGTTTTCAAACTCAATTATACAATGACCGATCTCGAACTTTAATTTTTTAATCCAATATATGCTTATTATCAGGTTATTTTGTAATTAGGTATGCAATTGTAATTGTCTATAATTTTAGATAGTCAGAGCGTCCGAATTGCTCCGCTATTTTCAATAAATAAATAAATGAGGAAACTGTTTTCTATTAATTCTCGAGAGTGATTTTGTTATTATTTATTTTTGTAATTTAAGAATCTAAAACGAGAAGTTTAATCACAAACGCGATGTTAATCGATAACCTATTCTTACCAACCGAGTTGTTCCGTAATCTATATTTATAGTATACTATTTCTAATCTAATAATAGCATTTTTTGCTTTTACCCGTTGTATTTTTTCTTAAGGTGTAAATTATATTTTTAAATTGTAAAAATTGTATTCATCTGTTGTTTTGGCTTATATTATAATATTTTTTGCAACTAACAATGAACTGGTGACACTACCCTGCCGTAATAGAGGTATAGAGGGTATCTCAACAATTCGCAGTGTTGTTGATTAGCCTACAATTTACTTTGCAACGATTTGTATCTGACTTGGGTTAATTTTTCAATATAGTGTATGTTTTTAGGTTAAGTCTAGTAATAAATTAGTGAAATTATATATGCAAGGTGAAATTGTAAAGCGCACTTTTTTAAGATAAATTCACTCTTCCCTAGAACTCATGTTTATGAAAAGTCATGTAAAATTACTATTTAAATTGACTTATACAAGTAATTTCAAAGCTTCAGCGCACACGTGATATGCATTGCATCGACCCAGAGTATATAACCTTTCAAGTTATAATAACGTTACAGAACTTGAAGCCAACATTTTAAAATGTTTTTGTCGAAAAAAGTAGCGCACCTCAATTTAAAAATTCAGGCCACCAACTAGTGTAGGAGACATACGATTTATTCTGTGAAAACTGGGAAAACGATAAATTTACGACTCAGGTTCACTTCGGTGACTTTCAGTTTTTACGAAAGCTTTGCAGTAAGTTTTTCTTTCCCTAGTTTTAGAGATTAACAACACTCCCTGTTTCATATTGCTCATTTTATTTACTTATTATATATGTATATATATGTAATTTGTAAGCTATGAAACAATTCAAAGAAGTTTAATAAGATTTTTAACCATAGGCTATGGTGTACACAAGTAAGTTCCTAAACAAAAAGTACGAGGGGTGATCCAAAAGTAATGATAATGAAAATAAAACACGGTAATTAAAGTTAAAATAATAATTTATTTTTCTACATAGTCTCCTAACAAATCAATACATTTAGTCCATCTTTTTTCTAAACCCAGGATTCCCTTTGAAAAAAATCTTTGTCTTGACCCTCCCAAAACGCTTCAACAGCGGCCATTACTTCGCTATCATACATTTTTTACATTTTCACAAACAAGTCGAATCGATACGCCTACAATAGATTTTATTACCAGATTTAAAACCTTGATACTATGGAAAATAGTAAAATTATATATTTTTTTAATTGGTATTTTAACTAAAAAACCTTTTAATCTTTACGAAGTTTTGAAACAGGTAAGATTCCAGTAATAGTTTCGCTTGATAATTCTAGTTGCTTTCCACAGGTGGGACAAGGACAACAAATGAAAAATAGACCAATGAAGAGTTAAGCTGCGCCTACTGCCTTCACCTAACCTTCACCATTCGGGAGACTTGTACAAAATATAAATCAATATATAAATCTTCGCGCCGCACAACAAACCACCTCCGGATGTATTACAGGAAGTAAGACTGAGCGAGACACTAATGGAGACATCAAAAATAAAAAAGTAACAAGGAGGTAGAGGGTTACCTTATGGTACCTTATGGTCTTTAATACTAACTAGCAAACACACTGGTTTCCACCTGGTTTATAGATAGGTTATGTTTATGTATTTTATTTTTATTTGTCTATCTAACAACTAACTTGATGAGCGTTCTAATAGGTATAGAATAAGTTTATGCTATTATGCTATTATAGAATAAATTTAGTAATATATAACTTTATACGCTTAGACAAAGTTGACACGAATTTGAATAACACTGATACCCTTTCAAATACATATTAAAATATTCAAATGAAATCCAGCTCTGAATTTATTGTATCCAATATCGAACGTACATATCCAAAGTTTTTGTGAAAGAAAATCATCCGAAAGTCGTAGACTGAAAATCTATCAAAACTGATAATTTTTCAATGGTATTTTTAGGATTGTCCCTTTTTTAAGAGGTCGAGTAGCGTATTTAATGTTTCGTTTGTTCGTTCCTTGATCTTGCAAGTTCGTCCACGGTGATTACGTTCGCGCTTCTTGTAAAATATTTTTCAGTTTCGGCAGCTCGGTTGTTAATATTCCTTCTGCGCTTCTTAAGTCGTCAGGGTCAACACTGTAGAGGGCTTTTGCGTTCTTTTACTTAAGAGAAGAAATACGCCCGGAGACCAGTTTCGTAATGTTATTTATTGATAATTCTTAAATATATAAACAACTTATGATCTATTCGCTTACTGGCTGAAAATATGCAGTCCAATAAGACTGACTTGACTGACTGGTTGGCGCAGTGGTAAGATTACCTTTCACGCTGCAGGTCGTGGGTTCTATTCCCACCCAAGACAAACATTTGTACGCAAAAGTATGTCTGTTTGTCTTGTGTCTGGGTGTAATTATCTATATATGTATGTATTTACAAAAGAAAAGTATTAATATATGTAGTAGGTATATCAGTTATCTGGTTTCCATAGCACAAGCTCTGCTTAGTTTGGGATCAGATGGCCGTGTATGAATAATGCTCCAGAATATTATATTATTATTAATAAGGATTTGCTATTTGTCGACCACTAAGGAAGTAACACTAATGAATTGTAATTGAGTGTGAGACACCGACGCTCGCCACAGTCGATGTCGATTTTAGTTTCCCGCCTTTTGTGTTCGTCGACAACACGGCAGTTCACAGCATTCATCTTGGTCACCAAACTGTTTATACGAGTATCTGCATTCTGATGCGGTAGTTCTGGGCTTCATTGATGACTCACGCTGCGTACTGGTGCGCGCCAGCGTGTAGGTAAGCGCAAATGTTTTCGCTGCGCTGTACAATTGCGCAATTCGGCCAGTTCGAGTTTTTAACTTTTCGACTTGCAGCTTTAAAGGTCAAGACTGCATTGACAGAGAAGTTTTTTTTCATTTCATAAGAAATGTTTTGACATTGCCTTTTACATTCCTGCAATTTTAACATATTAGGATGTAGGTCCTAATTTACATTTTTATAAAAATATAATTTAATAACTAACAATTCGCCGAAATTTATAAACCTTACTGTGTAAAATACAACATTTTATTTTAAATATTCGAAGAGAGTATTACATTTTGAAAGCATCATGGAGCTATTATGTATAATGAATGTAAGAAAAATACAGGTTTCATTTCTTTGAAACAGATGTCTATTAAACTTTATTCATATCAAGAACTTTCAACAAGCGAATAGACATTTTAGATGGAAAGTGCACTGCATGTCAGCAAAGAAATAATGAGTTTGGTACAAAGTTTTGAAATTGTTTTTTCACTGGGAAAGATAGTATTATATTATTATTTACGTATAGAATAATACCTAAATAATAATATAATAATATTGTCTTGCGCCTGATGGTGATTGCTAGTTCATACTGCTTCATGGACTAAAGTATAAAGTTCGTAGTAAATATTAAACTTCCCCACATATAGATTTGGATATGCCTAGTTGTTATCTCCGGCTTCGCACGTATTCGTTTATTTTTTCCGAAATGTTTTTTTAACTTGATTCCGTGTTTTATCATATCATAGGTAAAATATGTTAAATGTTAAGAAATAATTAAGCAATATAAGCTATTTAAAAGTTTTCAGAACAAATATGCCAGTTGAATGTTCTTTGCCAGCATAAGAGCCAGGCAGACGGGCAGAAGTGAGGAGGAGGTAGAAAAATAGGTCGTCTCATCTTTTTTGTACAATTGTACATCTACAGTATGCTTTTGGTATTCAATTCATACAACAGCTGCGCTTTATAGCTCAACCAAGGATATAGCGCGCGTAACAAGAAACGAAAACAAAAGTTACCTCACATAGTACTATTTTGTAACGTTCAATCGTAGATGTATAACACATTTTCGTTTCACCCCCGTTTTCAGCTTCGCTAATAAACAAAAAACATTTTCACTTGAACAGTGAGGAAACGTCGACGAAGGCCATAAAGTCAAAGGGAAATGTTTTCACGAGCACAAAGCAATTTCTTGTTCTGAAAGTAGCTTTGCGTAAACGAGATAGCAGGGCAATAACTGGCGAATTCTTTATTCCACCCACACCTGTTGCCTTTTTGATTAAATTGTTACGTTCTGAGATAGCATTTGAAGGCATCGCCCCTTTCTTTAACGACCCCGCTGAATTATAAATGAAAATTGTTACAATAGAATTTTAAGTGATGTTAATCAATTGAATTTTAAATCAACAGAATAAATTTCGCAAACAGTAGTCAAAATGATAGTCTTTATCAAATTATGTTCATTTCATTTGTTTTAATGAAGAAAGAAAACCATAAACTTTATCTTTTTTCTATAGGAATTTCTATAGTTTCATCATATAAAATCTACTTTTGCGTTTTAAGTTTTTAATTGCAAAATAATTATTGCTTAAAATTTTATACTTAACCCAATTATATGGTAAGAAGAGCCATCTTTACTCCACAGTAGGAAATAAGTAATGTTATTACGCCATCTAACGGTGGTATATTAGTTCATGTAAAAATGGTGGATGCTTTTAGATTGCATATTTCTACTTAGATGTCGCTTTTCCACAATTAAAAGAAGAAAAAATCTCGCAGTCTGTTAACTTCTTCACCAATTTCACTATCATATCGCAGTGGCTGACCCAGGATTTTCGTTTTCGATACATAATTGCATTTATTATAATTTGGCAAACTAATGTATGCTGTTGTTATTATGTTGTGACCTCATGTTTTTGCCCGACTGTCGGAACGGTAATGTTTTTCAAGGGTAAAAATGTATGTTTATTTTACTTATTTAAATCTTTGTACACAGTATACTAAAAAATAGGAAATACAATATAAGGATTATTATAAGTACAGGCGAGCTTAACTCTTCAAGAGTTTTATAACTGTTTACCCCGCGACAGTGAAAAGTTATTTGTGGGTAATGTTTTGAATGTGTACAAATACATAAATATAAAACATTTAAAATAAAAATGTTTTGTTGTATGTCCATTTGATTGTGCGCTATTAGAGCCTAAACGGCACGACCGACTTTGTTTAGCGATGTGTCGTTCAATTCGTATTCATAGAGACCGTCGGGATTTTTAAAAATTACAGGCGGCCAATTTTCGCACATAGTTGGTTTCTGAAAGCGTGTAGGTGTTTCTGACTGGTTTCTGGTGTTGAATGTATTGTGTTCGAAAGTAAAGGTATGTAAAAAACTAAGCTCCGAAACCGTGTTTTAAAGTATTTATTTATCAATATGTAATACATACATAATGAAGTAGCGAAGTCAACAGTTAAATACCACCCATTTCATGTTCTTCATTGGGATCACATTTTTCAAACAAATAAATGAGCAAAACACAACACGTCGACGCACGCCCTAACGCAGTGCTGGGCAAACTTTTTTAATGGGGGGGGGCCAAAATTTAAGAAATTCTAGAGGAGGGCCAGAATTATAGAAAAAATTGTGTTAAAGTAAGTAATTATAGGGAGCCATATACTATCCATGTCGATGGACTCTCGGCGGGACGGATTTAATACTTTCGCACTCCGGAGCTGGCCCGCGGGCCGTACTTTGCCCATCATTGCCCTAAAGCAACATTGAAAATGTTTTGACCTATTTTCTTTGATCCGATCACAAAAGATTAAAAAGTTGAATTTTTTATAATGTGCGAAATAGCGAATAGGGATTATGGATAAATTGAAATTTGTCTCAAATATTTTTTTCTAGATTTTCTATTGTCTTTATACTTAAAAGGTATTTTTTTTTATTTAGTTATTATTTAAACCCAAAAAATGTCATATAGGAAGTGAAAAATAAGGGAGGGAGATTCAAACTTACAAAACGCGTCACCATTGGTCGAAACGAAATGTGACGTCAACGGTCCCGTCGTTGGATTTATTAGCGTCGATAATCATACAATGTTAGTAGTGTTTGTGAGAAAAGTTGTTTATAACTGTATTCCTGTGTGATTATTAGTGAATATATATTTGTATTCAAACTAGGATAATGACAGAAACTGGTTTTGTCTAAGCAAAATCAGATAATCTACCGAAAATAGATGTATTATGATGTCACCATATTTTGCATAGGGAAAGCTGCGAGGTAATTATTATGTTACATTATGTTACATTATATTCCGATTTACATGAACAATTTGCTTTCAGTATTTAAGAGCTTGTTTGTTTCAAATCACATCATATACATTTGGGAAGTACTGGGGTACTTTTAAGAAGGTTTTTTTTAACTTCTTCGGTCATTTTTATGCCAATTAAAACTGAAAATAAGTACTAAGTAACTGAAACGATATAGTAAAAAAACACATGACACGGCCAATGACGTCATCAAGAGCGTAGCGCGCGCTGTGGTGGCGTTTGAACGGCTCAAATTTATTCAATGTTTTAGATTTTACTTTGAAAAATTAGTTGACTACTTTTAAGCCTATTTATGTATTTTTTTATCTTATGAAGATGTAAATGATTAATTTAAGAAATAAAAAAATCATGCAAATTCCCTATTGTGCGAAAGTAGATACTGCGAAAGTCGAGAGCCGCCTGTAATAGTTGTAATATCATGATATATTTTATGTTACTTATCTATATTATATATATTACGTCTTATTTAGTATCAATAGCACGTTGTCAGTTTGTTCGAGAGCACTTAAATTGTGAACGGTGTATTTCATTTTGTTCACCGGAATCACATGAACTGGAGGAATAAAGTGTAATAAGCATTCAGTTGATCGGAGTGATAACCCCTGGGTGATTTACCCAGATTAACAAAATGGAATAAACCCTGTGAATACAAGTTTGAAAACGTTTCTGTTGTTACTGTTTACGTTGTCGTCGTCGTTAACGCTTCCAAAATTAATAATTTAACTTTGATTCGCCTTATGGCTTTCACAACATACGATCGTCAGTTTGAATCTCCACTATTCGACTATTTCCACGCACGCTTCAATAAAGTAATCCATGGCCTTGCATAAAGCTTAGTTAGAATGCTTGTTCACAAATTCGTTCCCGATGAGGGTTGGCAGCAGGCAGACAGTATAATTCAAGTTAATAATTTGTTTTTTGCTTATCCTCATAACTATCCTCGCTATATTGATAGGATAAAAATTGATAGAGCAAATAAGCCCATGTATTTTAAAACTGTGAATACAAATAAAAGAAACAATAAGGAAAATAAATAAAAAAGAAATAAGTACATAGAACAAGGAAAATAGTTCCGTTATAGCAATACTGTTAGATTTATGTGTAATGTGTACATTCAGTTAGTAACTTCGGAGTAAAGTGCACGCATCAACGGAGTGCAGTGCAAAACAATATTACGACTAATTTAATGATCTTAAAAATGTAAGTTGTTTATTTTTGTTTACTTTTAGACCTGTTGTTTATAATTTTTTACTGTCTACGGGTTATGCTATATTCAGAAATGAATTCGTTATAATATAATGTTTGGTAAAAGAAACATAATATGTATGAAATATGTACAAGAAGAGAATTAATATAAAAAAAACTGTTTAATATACCTACATAATACTCATATTTAAGGAATGTAATTAATATTATAAAATTATATTTATAAAACTATATTTCAAAGTAATAACAACATGTATTTTTTACAATGGGAATGCCAATTAAAGTCTATATAGAATATAAGTTTATGTTTGGATGATAATTGAGGAAAAGGATGACGAACCTGCATATAATATATGCTTTGTCCAGTCTATAGCTTTAAAATGTGAAGTGAAGCCTTAAGATGTGTGATTTCTGCCTTCCACAACATGATAGTTGGTGTAACATGTTTTTTTGATTATTGTTCTTTCTAAATACATATTCCTTTTTAATAAATAAACTCATGGCACATAAAGTTTGTTGCATAAATTAGTTAACTTGATCGGAGAACTATCACAGACTCGTCTGAGTGGAATAAAAATATTTATCCAAAATTCTCCAAATCAAGGTGCTGCTCACCTTATAAACTTAAATTATGTCAAAAATATTTGCAGAAACCAACTTTTTCTAGCATTACCTTAAACAATGAGTATAAATATTATTACAATTTCCTTCACTCCACTTTATGTCACAATCTCAACAAAATTACACGATTTTCAATGAAAACATAAAATAGTATAATAGCCGCTTTCTAGTTACATTTGCTAGTTTACAAATTACAGGTCTTCTTTGATTTGGAACAGAGTAATTACGCCATCTTTTTATACAAGGAAAACGGCGCATTGCGAGTGCGGGCTTAAACTTTCGAGTGTATGTTGCTGTGTCTTGATAATCAAATGCGACAATACTAAAAAGTTCCACCTGTATTGTAAGATAATGTTCAATCTCTTATACAGATGGCAGTAGTTTGCACAGTAACTCGCGGTGTTGAAAGTTGAAGTTGAAGTGACAAATATTTTCAAGTCATTTTATCAGATGTTGGAATAGGATAACGTTTTCGGTTATTCTGTTAGTAGTAATATCAAACATGGAAGGTCTGTGTGTTCTGTTTCCGATGGTATCAAAAAGGCACAGCATTTTGGGCCAAGGTGTCGTCAGCTGCTTATTGGAGGCTGAACATGAGGTAATAATAGCAATAAAATATGTAAAAAAAAAATATTTTTTTTTTGTTCTTCTTCAAGTGCCAGCTCCTGCCGGGGACCAGCTTTGTGATTCGGCTATTTGTTTTTTTTTTTGTATTACTACGCAAAATAATTGTGATATGCTCAGTTTGTACCTTGGCTTAAATTATGGGTTTCGCTTTCTTATAGGGGTATCTTGTATCTACGCCTGTATTAACGTCTCTGGAGCAATTTGCATTTGTTGTTACGCATTATATGACCATTGAAGTTTCCTTCTTAAGTGTAATTAATCGTTTGTTCTCAACATATTATGTATGAGTTTTTTTCGATATTATTTGCACATATTGTGACCTTGTTTTTAATGTTTTCTTGACTAAATAAAAAAGATTTAGATGTGACACTCTTTTTTTTAAATCGTGAAATTTGAATATGTTAACAGAAACAACATATTTTCCATTCACAAGTAGTCCATGTAACATCCTATCCTAGAAACAAATCAGAGCCAAGATTAAAAGAAGTTGATGTTATCGCTATTCGGGAAAGGCTTCGTGTTCATTTGAGCTGCAAGCTCAGAGCTGCAAAGCTCTGATTTGCATTTGCAAGTAAGAGGTAAATAATTTTACGTAATACCTAATTTAAGTTTCATCACAATCTGATCAATGGTTTAGGAACACATAATGGACCAACAAATTACAAATATTCATTCTTATTTACTTTGATTTGATTTTAATTGTAAATAAAACCGACCAGACGCAGTGTTGAGAAGAGGGGGATTTCAGCTGTTTCTCACGGTTCGACCTGTTGTTGTCTGCCGCCGATATGCTTCGTTGGGTTTTAATTGCAGATATAAACATATTACAACATATTACATACCAAATAGACTAGATGTGAACCTCCTCGACTGACCGGTTGATAAGATAGCGCAGTGATAAGATACTTGCCTTTCACGCCAAAGGTCGTGGGTTCGATTCCCACACAGGACAAACATTTTTGTGCATGAACATGTTTGTTTGTGTTGAGCCTGGATGTAAAGACCACCGGAGGACGGGCAGCAGCTTTTATTAGTACGGTGAAACATAGTGCGATCGCCAACCCGCCTGCCAAGCGTGGCAATTATGGCACATTTCCCCCAATGATGATGCGAACAATAGGGGAGACCTAAGTCCAGCAGTGAACAATCATAGGCTGAGGTAGTGGTGGTGGGGGAATCTTCCAGAGTCTTTCTTATGCCCGATCCCATCTTGCATGATTTGTTACACCTAGTTTTATATTTCCCAATTAGATGAGAAGATAGTAATTATTATTAGTGTCTTCTCATTATAAAATAGGTTTAGCATATTTGCTAAACCTATTTTATTCGTATAACGTAAAATACTATGTTATTATATGTTATGTGATATGTATATATATTATATGAATAAATCAATGTTACACTAGCAATTGTGCGACTTTGTATGCGAGTACTACTAGAAATAAGTTTTTGATACACGATTTTATCTGATAATGCAATCAATAACTAGTGCTACAAATTAAAATATCATAAACATATGGCTTTCTTTCTTCTACTTCGTGTTGAAAAGTTATCTATTTTTTTAATAAATTTACATACCTAGTTCATACTTTGCTTACAACAGAATAAATATAGCAAACGTTGCTATTTGATCTGTCGGGGCTCTTGTAAGCCGATGACGCAATAAATTGATTCTGGTATTGTTTATAAACTACTCAAAACAAAATAGGGCCCACCGAAACTTTGTCTCTAATCGTGTTTATAAATAACTCATATACTAAT
>DWLR01003140.1:0-14047 GCA_018246295.1 Papilio alexanor hazarajatica | reverse complement strand
ATGGTGCTTACGTTATTGAGAAATAATTGTATTTAGTTCTCTAAAAAATAAAATAATCTTGTACTGTGAGATGGCGGATTTATTAGTTGCCAACCTAATAAGAAGGAAAGTCATAAAAGTACGTAGTTTTATTATAGAGTTCCCGTTACGCTTACGACGTATACCGAAAAAAAAAGTATAAAAATCTGGTTCTGTACATTGAAACTAATATTTTTAAACTGTGTTTAAATAACAAAACTTGTGACAATCCTAGGGTTTGTTTAATCTAGTTCAGAAAAGTATTAAACTTAAACAAAACGGGGCCAAGACATTTCGTGACAACAGACGCTTGGCACTAGGCTCTCATTTATCACTAAACGTATTCGCAACTCTTGTACAAATGTAGTTTTATTACCACTGTTAGAAACATATCATAAAACAATGGCCGCAAAATATTCATAGTAATATACCGAATATATCACATTTAAAATGGATTTGTTTTAGTTTAATATGCCACACTTAATTAGGTTAATTTACACTTTTTGTAAGCGCTGATAAATGTTTCTATTTTACTTCACGTGTTTCGATTTAATTTAAAAACAATTTAGAAATGATGATTCAAAAAAGAATGACGGAGCAAATATACGATGCATCATCCATTTATCCATCTCAGCCTATGATTGTCTTTGATCGCATCATTATGGGTAAATGTACCAAAATTGCCAGGCTTGACAGGCGGGTTTGCGATCGTATTATGATCCACCGTACTAAGAAAAGAATGCTGCTGTCCGTCCTACGGTAGTCTTTACGTTCAGACACAAGACAAACAGACATCTTCATGCACACAAATGTTTGTTCTGGGTTGGATTCGAACCCTAAAACTGCGGCTTACCACTGCGCCAACCGGTCAGTCGTACGTTACGTCACGTTGCATATGTGGCGCAAAAAGAAGTCTTAGGAGGACTAATGCTGACCAGATAAGTGACATAACTATGAAGGCGGTAGTAAGCGTACGCCCATAACAAACGAGGATGTACGTATAAAGGCGTATGGGAGAGAGGTTTCTTAGGATCGTATTGAAAAAAAAAAACACGGTTTCTTGCCTTCTGTATCTGTACTAAATAATTAATCAGTAAACTTGATTTTACATCTTTTAATTTAAAATAATCCGTCAAATATCAATAACATTACGTTTACACAAATACGTTTTAAATGAGGTCGGAAGTCAATTATCCATAGACAAATAAATCCCGCTAAATCAAACCGTTAGCAGGTGAAAGTCGAATAAAGCGAAACAATAGAGAAACGTACGAGAATGGCGCGGCGAACAAAGAAATTAAAAAAATATATGACCTTACAGCATTTTGCCGGCTCCCTAGGGTACGCTAAGTCGATGCAATTCGCTCTCACGCTCAAAAAATAATGAGTTCGCATAATTAACTGCATTCGCCATATGTTAAGACATTCCCGGATATGATTTTAAAGGTATCTCCGGCAAAGACTCAACATACGTTGATTTTTTTTTTTACTTTTCGATTCAGATGTAACTTATAGTAAATAGAATGTACAAATTGGCACCAACATCACAAACTCAAAGTCTTCGATTTCTGTTTAAATATTTATTTAACTACTAACAATTCTCAACTTACTCATGTAAAAATTATTGTTTAACATTTAATGTATATTTATATAAGCTTTTAGCTCATATTAATGTATCATAATAATTTGTGAAAATTTCAATGGACTGAACCCATATTTCCAGACTGCGTTGAGGGTATTCGAGACTAAGGTTTAGGCGTGGTTTATGCGTTTATTTGGCTCTCATATCTTTTCATTTTGATTTACGTAATCATACAAAGTTCAGGACTTAAATTATCAGCCACGGAATAAAATATTACACGTTTGTGTCGTTACTTAGGTTGCCCTCAATATTTTTGTAAAGCCAGACATTGAGTCATCATGAAATGTTGATAAATTGTGACAAAAATGACCACTGTTATATAGCTCATTGTCTTTATAAAGATGCCGTTAATACTGACAATGCTGGTTTTTTTAAACCATTTCAACCACCATTTTACATGGCGACACATTTTTTAACTCTAGCGGAAGGAACGATTGGACCGAGTGGTATTGTCAGGTTTCGGGTCATTTATTTCTACAGACTCACCCTGAGCACTTTAATGGCCTCCTCGCAGACCTGCATGCCGCGCGACTCGAACACCTCGACGCAGCCGAGGTACTTGACGGGGAAGGTGCAAGTGCCGGCGCGCACGGCCGCCTCGTCAGCGTGCCACTGGTGGGGCCGCGCCGACTCCGGCGGGCTGCCCTTGCGCCGCCGGAACGACTCGCGGAACGAGCGCCGCAGCCGCTCCATGCCGGCGCGCGGCGGCGACAGCGCGGCGCCCGCGCGCGCCCGCCTCAGCGAACCGCGCACCGACGACTTCTGCAACGAGTGAACAGGAGCTAAAAAAACCCATTAATACCCGACTGACTGTATGATCATCTTACGTTATATTACTGGGGAAGAATACTAATCTAATCACATCTCAATCTTCGAAATCTGTCAAGCGGATTAGGTTACAAAAGTTCACAATGTAACGGACATATACATATACGCATGAAAAACATAACCCTCCTTTTAGGTCAGCCAGGTAATACATAACATTTTGTCTTACTATAAAGTTTCAGTAGATACACTAATGTTACTTCGATTGTACAATGCATGATTAATCCTAATTCAGGATTGTGGCTAAATGATAAAATGGCCTCGTCATTGCCATTGTACTCAGATCAGGCGAATGTAATTTTCATTTACGTACGTCTTATGAATAAACAGGATATTACTGTTGCGTTTTGGCTGGAATATTATCAATTTGGCTTGGAGAACTGATATCAATATTTGTATTTGGATATATTCCAAGAAATCTGTTACAAACCACAACTGTAATAAAACACCTAAATAAAATAAATTCCTACAACGTGTAGAAGACCGATTTGTTGTAACCTTGTCCCGGGTGTGTGTAGAATTTTAATAATTTATAAAATACACTGCGGAAATGTGATCAGAGATTTTAACAGAACGAAGGGATGACACATATATTTGCAATTCATGTATAATGCTTTGTATGTATTTTTGCATACTGGCTTGTTGGCTAGTTCTTATTATTAATGCCTTTAAATATAAAGCTAAAGGAATTTGAGTATTAAAAGTACAAGAACAAAAACAGACAAACAATATGACAAGACATCACATAAAAGCATGGCAGCTAATGAATGATCTCAAAAACAATTTTAAATGAAACATTTTACATTTTATATTGTTTTATTATCTGATTAAAATGACATTTTAGTAAATCGAGCGTATGAGATATATGTAAACTTTTCTTTACCATAAAGTGTCTTGCACACTGAAATGGACAGGTGTAATAATTTCAACACAATTTCAAAATGATATTGGTTGTAAACGAAAGCGTAACAAGAGTATATAGTTAATGACGTTTTTGGTGTATTTTTTTGTTTCGTTAACTTAATAAATTATTTGTTATTCATTATTCACCGTAAAATACACTTTTTTTACTAAATAACTTTTAATAAATTTTATTCTCATTCATAAGGGGGTAATTTGTGCTGACCCCGGCTTAAGAATAGGGCAGGGCTCCATCTCAACCCGTGAATGTCGTATGAGCCGACTAAGGGACACCGTCACGGAAAATGCAGCAGTTTTCTATTGAAACTGATCAATGGGGTAGTTATGCACATTGAGCTGTTGTAAGAGGTTCTTCATCTCCCCCGTAAGGTGGTGGCTCTTCCACCAGCGACAACTCCTGGGGAGGGTTGGGGTCAGGCAGGAGCCGGCCGTAAAAACTATACAATATTTATATATTATATATTAATAAATATATTACAAGAATAGAGAAAGACCGATGAAAGTAAAGAAGAGCGTGAATTCAGATATGATGGCTAAAAGAGGGATATGAAAGAGAAGTTCATACTGTGCCAACCCTACCTAAGTGACTCGATGCACCGAGAAAAAATACAATTACCTATAAAGATCAATTAAGAATGAGTAACTCTTAAAACGCGTTTCAATTGTTACATTGTACGTCCTTGAATGTGTATTTTAATTTGTTATGCACACTGATTATTATCTATGTGTATAATTATATTAAAAAATAATGAAAGCTTAAATTTTCAAAATGACTTTAAAATGTTGTTTTTCCTCAATTTGTAGTCAAATGGATATGTTTTAGAATGGTACTACTGTTATCTTACGTGGAATTACCGGACCTCGTGCGTTTGTTACCGACTGGTTTTCTTACAAGTTATCCTTCACCATTGTTTGCATTCTCTCGTAATTTATTCTTGCAATTTATACGCAGCTTTTGCCACACAAATGTAATTGAAGTATGGTTAGAAGAAGCGACATTGCAAGGTGACAACCTGATATTCATGAATCAACATACAATTGCGGTGATTGGCCTCCCTATGTAGGTTAAACAAAACCGACTTCAAATTTATATTGATTTTATTTATCTCATTACAGATCCATTAAACCCAAACAGGGCTTCTTGCCTTCAATCTACTAAATGTCAATTTTTAGTATATCTTCGGAACCCAATGTTTAATGCCATTCTTAATTAACTTGCAAATGTTCCCTTTAGAAACAAAAAAAAAATTAAATCGGTGCTTAAATGTCGAAGTTCTAAGGCAACAAACATAAAAAATGGAAGGGAAGCGAGACCTCCGTCTTTTTTTTTTTTTGAAGTCGGTTAACTAATCAATATTAGATATTTTAATATATATTAGTTGGAATTGCGTAATTTTTGAAAGAGTATTTCAATTCATCTTATTATTGTTTGGCTTTATAATATATACATGGATAATCAAAATAGTAAAAGCCTTTTGATATTGTATTCTGACGATTATTAGACTTCTGGGTCAGCTATATGAAATACATAGAATTTTCACAATGTTTTACATTAATATTTGAGTTGAAATAAAATATAATTGAGCGATCGTAACCACAATGTATTGTATAACGTGATCTTATACGTAACGACATCTACTGTGTTGCAAAACCGAGAAAAACTAAGCGTTTAAGCCGTTTTTTTTACTCATTAAAATTACCGCAAAAAGTAACGTAAAATTAAATTTGCAAACGATAACCAAAGTAAGCATCATTTGAGTTAGTAACAAATGGTTGAAGTTATAAAAACGTAAATAAGAAAATTTTACTGTTTTTACTAAACTATTTGTAGTTAAATCGCAAAATGGGCTTAAGTTCATAAAAAATACGGGCATTGGCAAAATGACTGAGAAGGGTATTTACTGTAAATGAGCGTTTCTAAAATTAGGAAATAAAACTGAATTAAATAGCACTGGTTTCATACTTCGACTTTTATAAATTATATACATATACATTAAACTAATGATGTATAAACCAAATGTAGATTTTAGTTGTCTACAATTAAAGTTTTTTAGGCGGTCCGAGATATGAATCTCAAATTTAATTGTAAGATAATTCGAAGAAAAGTTTAATCGTTAGTCACCGCATTTGGCACTTCTATTTGTATGACTGGTAGGTATTATTACAAAAATAAAACTCCAACGACTCAGCGATCTTTTACCAGCTCAATTAATTTTTAATTTAAATTATAAATATGTCGGACGCGGCAACGGAAATTAAACATATTGATAAGATATACCATTAAACGATATGGATTACGGTATCTAGATAAAAAAAACATTACCTACAAAATAATTTCGAATACTGAACTGTTTCAATGACTTAACGTGGCGATTTGTAACGAATTCTCAAATCCGTCAGTACTATCTATATATGGGTGGCTAAAGTAAAAAAAAAAAAATACATTAATCGTAACTTTGCAGAAAATGACAATCATACGTAATAATAAACAACGTTTACTTTGTTACCTAAATTAACAGAGTTTATTTATAACCTTGAAAAAAGTATCTACCCTGTCCTGTCCCTTTACTATCTCGCAACGAAGTCCGTGTAATTTAATACATTTCTAATTGATTACACCGATAAACATTATTATTTCATAAAGAAGAGTTAGTAAGAATGGTTAATATTCAAAAAGAGATTAAATTAGTTTCATTTACTACAAAAAAATAAAGCAATTTTGGTCCCTCGTATTTTAAGTCCCCTGGACATTTTTATGGCGTAAAATTTCTTAGTTTGGCGTAAAATTTGCAGTTTTTATCAATTTCAGCAAATCAGAAAGTATTGCACAATGATTTATAATGCCGTATTGTTGTCGTTAAATAGAGTGAGAGTGCCGTTATATAGAGTGTATAAAAATAAGGTAAACAAACCAAAGTCAAGCAATTTCAACGATTAGGGAGTTTGTCGTTAAATCGAGAGACGTTACAAAGAGTTTACACTGTTTTTTAAAATATTTATATAACGCCACCTTTTCTAACATCAGACAACCTCTTAACGTAAAATCACACATATATACAAATGTATAGAGGGGAGGGGTCTTAAGAGAAACGCTATCTGCTTTTTCTTTCAATGAATTCTTCCTATTGAATGGCTTCCCTTAACGATCGTTATTTAAGTTTTGTAAAGAAGCCAATTTTAAGATCTACCTTTTTATATAATCGTTGCTCGCCCTTCATGTATAGTTATTTTAAGGTCGAAGATGAAATGCAACGATTGGCCAGTTTACATTATGAATTGTTCAAGCTTTTTAAGAATGAGTGCTTCAAATATATCCAAGCAATAAAATGATAATATATTCTAAGCGAGGTTGTGTGTCACGATGACGCAAATAAGCTTTGAATAAAAATGTCTTCGAACAACTATATTGTATATATCGTGTAATATTTATTTAAAGATATAAATATAATTACATTGATCTTACGTACGGTCGCTAATTATAAACTATCTTAAGTGATTTTTGAAAGTCATAAGCATCCTCTCTCGTGGGAGCGTATTCTTCATTATATTATTTCGAATTTATTAATTAATTATTCTGAATTCGAAATACTTTTCTTTTTAAATTGAAAATCAGAGATTGACAACTAAGACATTGAACAAGTGAATAATAGAGCGAACGACGAGAGACAAGGATCGATAAAGGCAAATCAATACAGAGGTACACGTTTAAGGCGAGATAAAGTTAATTTTATCTAAATACAAAATTGAATAGAAAAAATAATAGGGTTTCGCTATTTTTCTAGCTAACGGCACTACAATCTTTTGAATACTAATCTTATACAAATAATACGGCAGTTAAGCTATATATACAGATAGGCGTTTGTAACATTAATCCATGAAGGTCTGACTATAAATTCCATGAAATATATTAAATATTCATATAATTGGTATGACTACCTATTTGTGTATAAATCATTGGTTATTCAAATGAATAATTCGTAACATTAAATGAAATAAACAATTTTTTTAAATCATAAATATAGTAGGAAAATAAGTCGTCATATCTTTGTACCCAAATCGGTTAGATAGAATAACAATTGCTATTCCATTCTTAACTAATTAATGCGACAGGGGTAACTATTGGCATACACCGCCATATGGCTAATAACATCGTCATTATATAAGATTAGCGACATATTTTTTTTTAAAACTACTGTAAACTCAATTTGAATTTGATACAGATGTGAAGTGGATGAGATAGTTCATCCAATATTTTTTTTAATAGGGGTGGCTGAAAAGAATGATTAAATTCACCATAAACTATTTATTTAATGCGTTTTAGTTCAAGAGTGCTTTAAAAGTGTGAGAGTGAGCACGGTTCAGCGAGTATGAGGTCGTGTGGTGTATCTGTTATTCTACTTTTGATTATATACTATTCTACATGAAGACTAGCAACGTGTCTTGACACAGGGGTAAGAGATGGAAAACAAACGTTTTAAGTATTTACGTTGAAAAGGTCGAATGAGGGAGGGATGGAATAATTAAAAATTGCTAGTTCATTTTTATTGCAAAACACTGATAAACGATATTATTTACATTAATCAGTGTTTTGTAACATTGTTGTCATTTTCTTCAGTCCAACTGATGCTCTGTGTGTCACGTAATTATAATTTATAATACAATAACAAGGTCGCATCCATACATTGTTTTACTTAAGTTGACATTTGTTTGCGACAAATATTGTGTTTATTGACAAAGGAATTGTTAAAAATCTGTGTCAATGTTTTAACGGGAATTTGTAACAGAAAATAGTCAAAATATCTCCTTAATCATCTTGCTTACGAAGCACTTCGTTGATTTAATTCATGCTTATATGAAATGATGGAAGAATTGTGACAGATAAGTTTTCACCATTCATCGGTGATTCAATTTTTTTGTAGAAGTCGAGAATGAAACCACAAATATTAGATTTCAAATTCAAATGCGCATAACCACTGATCCTATAACTTCATAAGTTATTACGAGTCATAAGAATTTTATTAATTGAACATCATAAATACATATATAATATAAAAGGGAGAGAGAATGACAATACCATTGGAAGAGGCGGCCATGTGCTAGTTAAAACAATCGGCACACGCGATGAATCAACGCGTGCTCAACAATCGCTTATGTATTAGCAAGTTTAATTAACGGTTCAAACCATTTTAAGATCGGCATTCTGCGTCTGCGCACGATCCAGGGGCTCGTGCGGCGACGATCCTTGGTTCCCCATCTTTCGACAGCTTGCCGAATTTGATTTTGCAACTATGACGTCACTTCGAGTGACCACTCAGACACTAAAGTGAGACATCACAACACATCACAGAACTCGTCAAATTCAACGGTCACTTCACAGATTATTCATCACACAACTAAACGCGACGCCTACAGCCGTGTCCTCTTGCGACAGAAACACTATCCTTAACACAATAAGATAATAATTTCGACGAAGATTAAACTTGACAAACATGGCAAAGCTCAAAATAAATAATACAGTTCCTCTTGCTGGCGCCAATACCTTGAAAACTTGCGCATTATAAAAAAACTAACACTTTTTTATCTTTTATCTATTTGATTACATCTGAAGTTGCTCGTGTTTTCCTCACGTGAAAAAGAAACGGTTGCGATAAAAGAGACGAGATGTGTATTACGAATTAATCTCACGCGCTAAACTTTCGAAGATTGTCCAAGATGCGGTAGTAGCACATAAGGTTCGTGTGAATTCGTTAACAATAAATTTTAAAACGGGGGTCAACTTTTCCCACAAACGATGAATAAACGCAGAGAGGCGCATTGAACCCGGCACCCGACGCGCGCGGGGAGGGAGCTCCGGTAGGTAGCTGGGAACGACCGCCGATGCCAGCTGAACGTTATTTTTTCCCACAGCATTGTTCTTTGGACCGTAGCGGGTAACGATCACAGAACTGTACACTTTTTAGTACCTAACGCGACATTTGTTTTAAAACATTAATGACACTGAACTACATTACGATTGGATAGTAAAATTGCAGAAATTTTAAAAGAATCAATGTATAATAGACGCACGCGCCGCGCTCATGGCGAGCCTCGCCGTCGTACTGAGTGCGGCGTACGGCGTGCGTGGATCGCGCGAACCCTGGTGCGGAGCGTAGTGCGCCCCGCACCCCACTCGCCCGCCAACGACCGGTCCCTTGCATTGTCAAGATTGACGACTGGTGAGATCATCATACAAGTTCGAAGCTTATAATTTGATTCCGATGGTAAATTGTCTATTATACAAAAAAAAAAATCATTGTCCAGCTGCTGCGCCATTAGATAGCCAAAAACTGGCATTCGGACAAATTACAATTTTTTCCCAAAAATTAGGTTCTGGTGTATGTTAAAAAATCGCAATATATATAATTCCAATTTTTGCTAATATAATTAACTTCCTGATGCAAGACTAATGCAAGTGTGATTGATGCCAACTAAACATGAGATGAAGACTAAGAAGACGATAAAACTTCAATCATGAGCTTTGAAGCGAAAATCGTAGTGACAGTATAGTAATGGAAAGCTAAATGCTGACAAACACAAAGCAAACACGTTGGTACGCAACAGCTGGCGCGGCGCGTGCGAGCGGGAAGGACGCAGGTGGCCGGCAGAAGTTTTGGCACCAACATATGTCGTCCACGATTGAGATGAGGATGTGCTATTTTTGGTAAGCCTATATGCAACACGACCACATATTTAGGACTGCCACATTATAGCCCGTATGTAAATACATATAAACAATCACGTCGAGGTAGATGGAGGTATTGCTGCATTTTTCTTCCCACAATCGAGTGCAGTTCGCAATCATCTCACGAACAAAATACGGGCAGAGAGCAAAACTCTGTTGGGTTAACGCACTTCTGCCGATATTTTCGCGCTCATTCTTTTATTACTTTATTTCATCAATAAAAGAGCTACTAAATATGTACTATTAGATAAAATATATTGTGTTTTTCCCTTAATGCATATTTTTAAAATAATAAAACAGGTAAAAATTTAGTGCAGATAATTAAATTGTTCAATTATTTACAATTCTGATTGTATGTTAATAATTAATCTAATTATTTAAGGAAAGGAAGAAGAGAAGCGAATTGGCCAGGTGGCTACCCCTTACCCCAAAACACCCGCAGCAACAAAAAGAGCTGCAGGTGTTAACCTTTAGGAATGAGAAAGCAAGGCAAGCATATAATGAAAAGGAATAGAAAAACTGAGAAATGTGATAAAGCAGCTTATAATTGAGAAATTCTTTCGTAATGACAATCACCGAGGAGATTGTAACGTAGGCGTGAGAGGTTAGTTACTCGTAATTCGTGTGCTCTTTTTCAATTCCTTACTTAGTCACGCTCTGAGTCACCTAAGATACGATATGAGCACGGATTCCTGCAGCCGACGCTGCAGTTGACACGATGCCACCCAACGCTTTAAATTTCCTTATCTAAAACTTTAGTTATACTACATACATTATTGTTGTTTAATTCCTCTAATTTTTTTTAAAAATATTGCATACATTTTTGTGATTACAAATTAAGATCGATTTCATTGATAATAAGCAAACTTTCTTTTAACGTTTTCTTTCTTTTATTTAAGTAAGGAAAGTGGAGTAAACCGGAACGCTAAAAGAAATAATCAAGAAAAAGTTCCAAACATTTAATTTACTTTGTTAGACTTTGTTTAGTTTAAAATTTTAACAATATATTTGGTCTACGAAAACACAGTTTCCTCAAAATTAAATTTTTGTTTTCTTATTCAGGGTACACCCGTATCGTATACTCGACTTTGACACGACTCCTTAACAGCAGAGGTAACGGATCTCATCCAGTTCATCTCGGTCCGAACCAGTGCGCAGCCTCCAATGTTCAATTAACTTAATATATTGCGTCAAAAGCAAATTTCATTTAACACACGAAATTATAGTACCAATAAGCAGTACAACTTTACAAATTTATCGAATGATACATCAGACCCCTGTAAGCATTATTTTCTTAAATATTTTCTACGCACGCACGTCTTACTTTTGTTGACAAGCAGATCAAGGGGCAATTGAAATTTGAAAACCATTAAAAGACCTAGACCTGCTATATCTCGGTTTTACACCCATACCGATTTTGGACCAAGTGTTGGGCCTTATTGGTGACCATCAATTTGTTCCATTATATAGTTGTGATGCGTTTTCCAGCTAATTTGTGCCTATGTTTTTTTCGTATGGGAAGATGTTTTTAAACTTTATTACAGCGAAAACTTAGATTTGAATTATGAATCATGAAAAAAGGTGAATAACGATGAATTTAAGGTCGTTTTGAAAGCCACCCCCCCCCCCCCCCTCAATTACACAATAACAAGTAATACTGCAAGTAAGGCAATTTTGTATTCAACCTCTAATATAAGAAAAAGGTTATTCAGATATAAATCGCTTTCGTACTAACATCACAAAATAAATAAGACGTGGGTCGTCAGTTGTATAAACATCTACTTGTTCCATCTGCGCTGTGGCAGCATACCTACAATGTTAATACAAACTTTGTACAAACACGCTGTAAGCAAATTACAAATTAGGTCATTACACTGCGCGGAATTGTTGCGATCAACTATGTTGCACACTATGCATATTTATTGATAGCTCAGTAAATAAGTTTCAATTTTACGGTCATATTTAAAAAGCACTAATCCCGCGTCGGTTATGGTAAGGTCTGAAGGTATTAGTAGACTCCAGACTAAGAGATGGTCAACACAGTTTATGAGTCAACAACATTCTCACTCAAAATGATCACCACAACATTCTCACGGAGCACACTACATACAATTTCAGATTATGGTCTCACGATGACTGCTTGGACATTCATCGGTCGTTTTGTTTGCTTTAAAAAAGCATTAATAAAGAAAAGTATTTCGTATTCAGTTGTGATGCATCAGGTGGATGTTGCCATATTTTTTTCTCTTCGTTGTAGTAGGGCAAAAATGATTATAATCATGATAAAAATTAATAAGATTTTCAGAAATTTATAGGCGATTATGTTTATTAGTATCACCTTCAACTTTTGGACAGTTTTAAAGTAAATATTTGAGCTTTCGTTGCCGGTCTAGTGACAGTTAATCGAAGTTAAAACAAATCGCGGCAGTCGAAAGAGGACAATGACACTTTCACGGTGCGCGACACATCCAGCCACCGTGACACTGCTGCCTCTGCACTCGCTATTGTGCGTTATGCAACGTTTCCGCTAAACGAACAATTCTATTCAAAGAAATCACCGTTACGTATCACGGCTGAATCGGTTGCGCTTGTTTATGGTTTTTAAAACACTGAACTGCAAACTATACGTTACTCCTAAATTAGAATTATGTACGTATATAATAATGATACCTTATATTGCTTTGTAACTAAAAGGAAAGACCATTATAGTCAAATATATGATAACAAAAATGACGTAGTATTTCATATCATATCTTTTGCGACTTGTGCCACTTCGAGGCAGTGGTTGCTTGTATCTGCAATTCCTTCAACTCCTTTCTACTTAACATTACAATCCAAAGTAAGCAAGTTAACATAACTAGGACAAAAAAATTAAGAATGACTGACAGGTGCTAGAGTTTCGCCATAAGCGAGGCAAGGTGGGATTGTATAAGTACCATCTATTTTTATGTCGATTACAAAGCTAAAACATTGCATTATTATCGACATGATGGTTTAGCCAGTACGAACAATGTAGATAATATAACGTCAACAGGATGCTCAAGGATATTTAGCTCTCACGTGCAAGTGATGGGTTCGGAATATTTTTATTAAATTCATTTATTTTAATTCATAATGTTAAATTGGAATATTGTATTGTGTACTTAAACATGTCATATTTCTGATATGTTCCACTTTTTGGAATATTTAAAGTAGCATAATAAGTCATAATAGGCAGTCTTCACTACTTCACAAATCGATTACGAAAGGAAATAGAACTAAAAAAAGAATGTTAATAATTATTGGAATAGATTCGTTCTGACGAACAAAATAAAAATCGTAGAAAGAGGGAATTATTGATTCGGAAAAAAATATTTTACTTTGTCTAAGAGAATAGAAAATTTAATTTCAAATTTAGTTTGTCTCAAATACTCGTATAATAAACTTGAGACGACTACAAGAAATAAATTAAGAATAGTCATAAAAATCTTGTTATCAAAAACAGCCAAGAACATTACAATCGTAATGATTTCAGTACTTCGTTTTTGCTACTTTTATTGAATCTACATTTTTCTTTCGAAGAAAAACGTGAGGTAACCCAACCCGCTGGTGTTACAATTAGTATAAAATGAATTGTCAAGCCTGCAAACCGCACTGACGACAACCATTGGTTCAGTGATTGCTTGCTACTAGATAACTTGAGATGAGATGTACTTTCATTTGACAAATAACATATTTCATTTAATTTCTATATATAACAGCAAATAGTTTTAATTTGTACTTCTATTTTTTTAAATAGATACAAAGTTAATAGACATATGTAGGTTCCAGGGTTCCTACAGCTTTCAGCTCGAACTCCAAAATCGGTTCGAATGCCTGGGAAGTAGCGTGGACGATCTGAATGACGGGTTCGTGCAGGCTGTTCAGACGGTGGGTTCCAA
>DWLR01003139.1:0-14054 GCA_018246295.1 Papilio alexanor hazarajatica | reverse complement strand
TTGTCTTCAAAATTTAAATATATCAAGAACCGCTTGATATGTACTTTCGCGATACAAGGACTAAGTAAGCAATTAAGCAATAGAAAACTAGTATAATACTTCTTTAATCCACTTAATATTAAATTAATGCTACGATAAAATGTAAATACTACATAAAAAAAGATAAAAACACTGACATCGTTGACCCGGTGTAATTGATGTTCTGTAGATGTTTTTTGGTGTTTTACTTTACAGTTAAATCTACGTTAAATTAAATGTTGACCATAATTTAAGAGAAGAAGAAAGGACAACCTCTTTGCGGATATATCAATGTATCGAATAAGATCCAATCAATCGAGGAATACAGTATAAGAGAAAAAGAGAAGAACTAATCAGAATCATTTTTCGATACCGAAAGTAAAAATTGGCCTTAAAAATAGTAAAAGTTAAGGAAAAATGTCATTCGAAATTCCATCTTAAGGCTGACCTATTTAAAATAAGAGGCCAGATGAACTCGATTGAAAGCCAGCGACAGCGGACCAAAGCCTCCAGCGAGCGAGCGCGGATTAGTTTCGTCCCGTTTTACACGTAAAATATAAAATTGGCTAGCGTCTTTCACAAATGCACTTTAGTTAAATGAATTAACATAATAAAGTTAAAGAGTTTATTATTTTTATCGAGCTAATCTCAGGAACTATGAATCGTATTTACACAACCTAATTATTAAGGAAGATCATAGTCTATCAGTATCAAATTACTACCCTCCTGGGTTTTAACCGAGAAAAAGGAAATAGAACGCTAAGCGAGAAGGACTACGGCGCACAATTATTATAACATAGTAGGAGCTAAAGCTATTTGCTATATTATTTATTACGCAACAATGTATACTGCATCGGGTATATGGAGTCTTTCGAACGAATCCAGGATGGGAAAGATCAGTGATAAACTTTTCAGGAGTTATGTGCAACAGAGTAAAGTTAATTAATGATTAAACATCTATGAATATTATTTATTCATTTATATTTACATCTATGAATTTATTATTAAGAATATTAAAGCTGTCTGGTTCAGAAAAAGGGCATCTTTAGTTTTGTTTATATAATTTATTGTTCTTAATGGCTTAATGTACAATTTATAATGCATTACATTTAGCCGACGATAAACGTAGTCTTCTTCATGTCGTAATTTATAATTTAAAAAAAAAACACTTCTATGTGACATTCGCCGAATATCATGACTTTATTTTGAATTGTAACAAGGAGTTACTTCTTTTTTAATTGCCTTATTAATTAAAACCTTTTTTCGTAATAAAATCGGCGTTAACACTGTTCCAGATGACTTGTGCCTATTACAAATATAGTGTTAGATAATAATGCTTATAGATGTTTTTAACATCTTATTTCAACAATAACATCGAGTTTACATCTTGTGGTATAATGTAGAAAAGCGGAAGGATTATAATATGAGTTATATTTATAATTTTTCGAATAAAATTTATAACTATAGAAAGTAATAATTTACTTCTTTCCTTACTTCCTTACTTTCATTGCTTATATTATAATTATTTATTACCAACAGTACACAAATTATCCCTTATTTTTATTTGTTATACTAATCAAATAAATATGAAAATTATTTTTATTTCATTTTCAAACGCCAACATTAATAATTCATTACTCGCCAATCGGATTTTTGAGCTGTTTCTGGGTAGCGTAATGACTGCAATTTATTTAACAGTTATTGCGGGAAAACTACCATTTGCTATTTGAATAAAAACGGTTAAATTTGCTCCTACAAATAGCGACGGCGATGTAAACATGGCCAGTGCAACTATATAATGCCGGTTCGAGGAACGAAATGTTTTACCATATTTGCTCGAATGTTTTTGATTTGTCACAAATATTTTATGCTACATATATCGTAATTTTTTTGATAAATAAAAAAAAATTAACAGTCACGATGGCATGAACATACTTTAATATATATGTTTAATAGCACTTATGCATTCAGCATCGTTGCGTTTATTGTTTAATCGCATAATTATTAACATTAAAATCAACACAAGCAATGCAGATGAATCTAATATATTATTCGCAAGTTGATTGTCATGTCAAATAAATTAAATGATTAATTGATATGAGTTAAACACATAAACAATCGTATAGTTTAGTTGTCTTGTGTATACATATTTGAATTTTTATTATTCACAACCATTGTTTAATTACATTTTATATATTATACAAAAAATTTACTTTTACTCTTGACTTTTCTATTTACTTCAAATATAAGATTCTGAAATAAAGTGTACTTAAGATGTAAAATAATTGATACGAGTTCTATATTCCTAAGTGAATGAAGTTCCATCCCTCTGCCCACCCCATTATGTTTTACGATAGATATGATACGACGATAATGTCGTCATAAGGCATTTACAGATAACTAGATGGTGTCTAACATATGATACAGTGTCTTGTCATATTTTACCGACTGAGAAGCTCTTATTGAGAGCTATACAAGCTTAAATCAAAGTGGTTCAATCAGGTTCAATCAAGACGCATTAAATCGCCCTATAGACATTTGACGGATGATAGATACCAATTTGCCTAACCGATGTTGCTAAGTGATAAATTGCACCGCAATTGCGTGCTTCCTCTAAGGTACAATTGATGAAAGACCTGTTTGTTTATTCGTAGGCACAATGCTACGAAGGGCTACGAGATATGTCTATAGTAGAGATATCTATCTCTACATCCGTAGAGATAGATATCTCTATGGATATAATGGCAAATAAATTAAAGAAAGGTGAAATTATAATTTAGAGTAATACAGTTAATATTCCATGAAACTTTAAAAGATTGTTTGAATCAGCTTATTAATTTGTACGTGACCTTTAGACTTTTTTGGGGACCGTTTGTAAGTGTGCTATCACGATGCCACAATATTTTATCAATGATAGCACACACAACTCAAATGGTCGTCTTAAGACACTACGGTATTCGTAGAAGCTACTACGTTACAATACAAAGGAAAGCGTATTGATAATAATCAGTCGCGTAAAAAGGTTAAATCACTGACCTCAATAAAATTTATAATTAGGGTTACATTTCACATTAGGTTAGGTTAGGATTATTTAATATTAACTAATCAGAGAAACCTTACTTATTGCAGAGTTTCATTGACAAATATACGATAGGGAACGGGGCGAGTGCGTGAGATGCTACCGTTATTTTATAAAAAGTCGTGAAACATCGGTCAGGGGTCCGTTCGGAACGTTTTAATTAAGCCAATGGTAGGGGGAGGTTTGTTGACCCCCTACCCTTCCCTCGTGTGGCCCTTCCTTCGCCTCTTACAAATGGATTAGTCTGGGATACGTTCGATTTATTCAGCCACAAATCGTCCCGTAGTCTGATAGGAAAAGTTGGGTTTCAACGTCCGATACGAAATTAATTGGGGGTAAAAATCAATGAAAAACATGACAGAAACCTGAAAACTGGATTGTTGATCACGTATTTATCAATTACGTTGAAATGGTCGCTTATTATGTAAAAAATATTAGTTGACAAAATGTATGACAGTGTATGGCGGAACCTCTTGCAAGACAGAAGTTTAGAAAATTAACGACAATATGTATGTATTAACCGTATTTGATTAACCTAATTTTAAACTTATCGTTATAGCTGATATTATTTATTCTCGTTATAGCATGTATATATTTTAGTTATCGCTATAGCTTATTTTATTTAGCTTATATTAGCTTAGCGTTAAGACATTGTGCGCGAATACTGGCTCATTGTAATTCCGTATGTTAAATGGTGTTTACAGAGGTTTACTAATACGTTAGTTAACACAAATCTACCTTGGCATTAAGCAACACAATGCCCAAACTATTCAATTATAGCCTTAATTGGATACTATGAAGCGGTAATTTCGATACGTATTCATCAGTTATTAATTAAAGGGCAACATAATGTTACGCGATACGATAGTATAAAGCGAGATTATTGTTTGAAAATATACACGAATAACAAGAATAAATTTGTGAAACATGCGTTGTGATTTTTCTTGAATGTTTACTATACTTTATATCCAGTACTTATTTGTAAATGTCAGTTCTCCTTGTGGAAGAAGGTCTACCTCCGCAACATCATCTTAACGGTCATCTCTATTGTATAAAGATTTGACGTTCCGGGAGCAGTGTTTATCCCTTGTCTCTGTCAAGTTTATCAATTCTATAGCAAAAACCTCGAAAGCCAGTCAGCTAGATGACATAATAACAGAGGGAGAGTGCAGAGAAAAAGATACCAAAATTTCTAGTTAATTTAAAAAAAAAACCAAAAACTCGATTCGCTCTACGCTCCTCTCACTCTCGGGAAGATTACGAATCAAGCCGTTTATGCTACAGGAGATACACGCGAAAAACATTTTCTTCCTTCTGTGATAGCCGGCTAAAAAGATATTTTTCATCATGAAAATTAGGTGATAAAGCATCCATTCATCCATCCACTCCGTCACAGCCTATGATCGTCCACTGCCGAATATAGACCTCCCTCATTGATCGTATCATTGAGAGGAAATGTGCCATAATCACCACGCTTGGCAGTCGGGTTGGCGATCGCAGTATGTTCCACCGTACTAAGAAAAGACCGCTGCTGCCCGTCCTGCGGTGATCTTTACATCCAAACGCAAGACAAACAGACATGTTTATGCACACAAATGTTTGTTCTGGTGGAAATCGAATCCACGACCTGCGGCGTGATAGGAAAGCATCTTACTAACCGCGCCAACCGGTCCGTGATAGAGGATGATTCAATCCAATTCCAAATTGCATTCGAGTGAAAAATTTAACCTTTTGTATAAGAATAATTATTCTCGTCGTAGTAGTAACTGAAGCATATTTCGATTGAGAATAGTGGTTTCATCCATTAGCCGAAGTAAAAAGTTTTGTACAAACAGTAGTGGTTAAAGTTAATTAATTCCCGCGCTAGTGCAGTGCGGTGCGGTTCAATGAATCGATTGTCTAAGTATCGAGCGGGGAGGAACGTGACGGGCAAACCGAACACATACTATACGGTTTAAATAGAGAATTCGAAACAAATACGTATTCATGGAATTAAATAAAAATTACCCAAAAAAATCACGGGGATAAATTTTAGGAATTATAGAACACAAAGGATTAACAATGACATATAAAATGAGAGAGACACTGTACAAGAAGGCTAAGGATTACATCGGAAAAAATACATATTTAAAAAAATACAATATATAAATTTAATTATACGCTATCAGGGTTGGCAGTAACATTAGTGTGTTACTTTTTTGATCTCTCTCTCTAGCCTTATTTTCAAGACGATGCGACTTAGAAATACTACTGCCTTAAATGCCGACAAATTTAAGCTTTTAAATTATATAAATCATATAATTTTGTTTCATACATGTTATATAGGTCTTTAAATTTTCAGCTTTTATCGGTGACATTTGTGAGAACGCGTTCGACGCCATTCGGCTATTTCTTTGACCCTGCTCGCTTTCAAAAACGAGTAGAAACTCTGCATCTACTATTACAGGGCTTTATAATGAAATATGTACCTGTTATGGGCTGTGAATGAGAGTCGCAGCGGCTGGGAGGACACGTGCGGGGTCTGCGGGGGCGGCGGGGGCGGCGAGCGGCGGCGGCGCGGGCCCGGCAGCGGCGCGTACTGCAGCGGCTGCCAGTGACGTACGAACGGAGTCAGCGACACCCCTGCAAACAAACACATTGCCTTAAATACCACATTGCTGATCATTCAGAAGGTCAAGCTTCACTTATCAAAATAAAAAAAAATATATATACAAAAATATACAAAATAATTTGTCTGAGAAATTTAATGTTAATAAGGAACTAATTATCGGATAAAAAAGAAGAAGAAAGTGAAACAATATCAGCAAAATATATGAGGAAAAAATAAGAATACCAGAGTAATTAATAAAAGAAAAAAAAAACACGATTGATGGATTATGAGATGCACATTTTAGAGGTCAGAACAGACTACTAGTTATTGACATTTTAATGGTACATGGTGGTGGTAATTTTGAAGTGTCGATATCCTAATGGTTTAGGGCACCAATTATGGACTACCGCCGATCATGAGATCGTAGGTTCGAATCCCGCTCACCATTTGACTATTGTCGCTTCCTATATCCTAGCATAAGCGTTTAAGTTTGGTTGGATTAGTAAAAAAAAAAAAAATACGTCCACCATATGAGTGTTGTGTTAATCTTTTTAAAATCGGTCAAGCCGTTTAGGCTATAGAAGATCACAACGAAAAATTTACCTCTTTATGGTACAGTCGGGCAATAATAAAAAAAGAAGTGAGAAAGAGAAGAGTAAAGGGTAAATTGTAGTGTCATCACTTGTTACTTTAATACAAATACCACTTCTGGTTTCTAAAGATACTTGCTGATATTATGCTATTCCCTAAAATAGACAAAATATGATTTACAATGGAACTTTGATATGTTGTCTTTGGAATTATTAATAACGACAATAAATAACTTAATATCTATTCATAAATTCCCTTCAAAGCTTGTTAATTTTATTTGGACAATGTATCTCTGTTACCGAATATGATTGACGGGTACAGCATTACCGTATCGTATTATATCGAATCATTAACTTTGCTCGTCGTAACTATATATTGCAATAATTACTGAATCTTCAGATATCTCAACGTTAAATTCTCAACTTTTTCCTATGTTCATATTACATCATAAATATTCTTCTATTATGTAAATATATGACTTTGAGTAACGATAACGAAAAAAATAGAAATCTCCATGATACTGAAATATGAATACTTCAAACGTTGAAAATATCTTTTCATTTAAATAGTTATTAAATTAAATTATACTTTACTTTAACTAGTCAACGTTATATATTTGATTTAGAGTGCTGCTAGTAAGATTGTCTGTTTTGCAATTCAGTTTCAGTTGTGGACGTTCCTGCAAATACAAACATGGCGGTGCTGTAAAGTTTGACATGGCCGCGGACGTGGCTTGTCGTATGCTGGTATTTGGTTACCGAGAAGTATTCTACTTGCGAAAATAACCTATAGTGATGTTTTATTTCGTCCGTACTGAATATAATTTATACGTTATGTTTAGGCGATCATAGGAAAGGGAGGACAAGAAGAATCTAAAATAACATTTTTCTACAGAACCCTTTTTTTATTAAGGCTATTTAAATAGCTGAAATTTTTCTAAGACGAAGAAAAAGAAGAAGTTATTTTTAAGAATCTCTTTGTATTTTTACTGATATTGATATTTTTGGTAACAATTTAAAATCACATAGAACGACAATTCAGAAACAAATCGTTTCTGTTTAATAAAAATATTAAATGGACAAATTAATGGAACTCGAAGTCTATATGTATATATGGATGTCCATGGGCGTCGGTTCACTTAATGTTAAGCGACTCGCTACTCGTTTGCCCCCCTTATTCTATACAAAAAAATTTTTTGGATAACTGTATATTATATCATTGTTTTTTCTAAACAAATAAAAAAATACTTTGCGACCTTAAATTTAGTTCTGAATCATTTCGTATTTGCGAAATACGTCAACAAAAACTATTCCATGTCGAAGTAAACTTATTTCAATCTGAGTCCCCACATAAACTAATCTCCAAGTTGGTCGGTCGCACAACGTAGTGACATGCATTTTGCACTAGGTTTCACTCACCGTGTAGAACTTGTCCGTGTCGATGTCTAACTACGTTTGTGCGACGTGTTCATAGTATGATACCTCTGTTCGAAACTTTGTGTAACTAACGAAACTAAAATAGGATAAGTTAAAACTTTCCAACTATGGTACATCGCAGCGGCTTCCTTGCTGTACTGTACAACCGTGGAAGTAGAAACACATAAGAAACCGGTGTGTTTACTTGAGCGTTTTGCTTGGTGAAAGATATGATAAAAAGCTCAATGCAATTTTACATTTAAACAAATATTAATTTAAAAATCACAATTCGATAGGAAATCAAACTAAATAGAAGAAAATGATGTCTTAAAAATCAAAATAATGATAGACTGTTCATTAAATGAAATCATTCTAATGTAAAAAAGCGTGAGCGTTTGATGTTAATTGATGTAAATATTTTATTGACAGATACTGATAAAAGTAGTCATTATAAAATATCTTAAAAAGCATTGATTTCTATTAAAGCGTTTTTTTTTACTATTATTTATTTTCCCTATTTTAGTTCGGCCAATTTGCTATCCTGGTGATCCTGGTCAGAATAATGACACAAGCTTGTGATATTATTGTATTGACATCTCTCCCTGATGAGGTGTAAAATTTCAAATCAATCTGATGTCTTGAAGTGGGTGAAATTCGAGTTCTATGATTCCATTATATATGTTTATATACAATCGAAAAGAAATCGAGTATTGCATAGTACAATTGCTATATTTGCCAACTTCGCATAGATTATATAACGCTACATATTGCTGAGAAAATGTAGCTCGTTTTGAGGCATCTATTATATGAGACGACCACTGCTGGATCTAATCTAGATCTCCCTTTAGGGAGGACCGTTGCTTTTGAACAAATCATAGTTAAACAATTAGATGTCACATTATCAATAAAATTATTAAAGATCATCATAAACTTTACAGGGACCGGTTGGCGCGACTGGTAAGATACTTGCCTTTCACGCCGTAGGTCGTGGGTTCGATTCCCACCCAAGACAAACATTTGTGTGTATGAACATGTCTTTTTGACTTGTGTCTGAATGTAAAGACCACTGAAGGACGGACAGCGGCATCCTTTTCTTAGTACAATGGAACATACTGCAATCACCAACCCGTCTGCCAAGCGTGGCGATTATGGTACATTTCCCCACAATGATGCGATCAATGGGGGAGGCCCATGTCCAGCTGTAGACGATCATAGGCTGAGATGGATGGATTATAAACTTTAACCGAAACATGCAAACTTAAAGTTCGCAAAATATAACAGTTAAATTATAAAATACACATATTTGCTTGTATATATAATTCGCAAGCCGCGAGTTACACGAACGGCCGATTAACCGTACAAAATAAATTATCATTGTTATCCATTCATTATTCCGCTTTTATCCAGCAAATGAAGCGGAATAATAATGGGCATTGGTTTTATTGTGGCCTCTAAGCCCTCATTACAAAGTTTTCACTGAGCTTTACATTGTTCCGATGGAAATTGATTTGTACATCGCAACAATAAACAATTCAATCTTTTTATATGTAATTATAAAAGGCGGGTTAGAATTATTGTGTTCTTTTCTGTACAAGATAGTAAAAAAAAAATAGTTTTAGAAATATGTCTTCTGCGTTTGTTATAATATTAATATGTACATATACTTATTTAGAAGACGTTTGTAGTGTGCAGTAAAGATTTATTTGTAAAAAAGAACAATATTTCTTTTAAATTAGCCCCTTTGCCAGCAGAACACTTGATATTAGTTTTTAAAGTTGTCTATGAATATCGATAATGGCTAAGAATAATCTCAGTTTCGGATTTTCACTTGGTAACTAATCTGATCTTTATAAACATTTTATCTATACTTAGTAATAATGCCACTCACTCGTGCATATATTAAATTAATAAATTCACAATGGCGCCGGATGAAGGCAACCGCTATCTGTATAATGCAATAGTTAACATCTGCAACAGACTTGTTGGTTTACTATTAAGTGATATATTTATAGTGTCTAGGTATATAGAGGTTTATGTAAAAGTTATTGTTCTGGTTATAAAATTAAAGTTTATATTATACAAGCGGGTGCCCTCAAGGTAATACAAATTGACTGCTAATAGAAGCATACAGTAAATACGGTACTTCTATTCTACATATTCGGTAATATAATCTTAATATGAATAACATACAACGTACCTATCATATTACATTTTATTCTATATGATTTATAAGCGACATGCATATCTCCGATCCATTAGATCTTCGGCTCAAATTGCAATTTATAATCCCGAAGGCGAATATGAAGCTCATGTTGCATCTAATTGGAAAATCCGGGAGCTATATATCGCAGGCGGGAGCCCGGGAGACCTCAAGGATTTATGCGCCGGGGAAATCTCAAGTTTGTCTGGATTAGGGCCTCGGGTTACACGTGCTAATACGACCGAGATACTTGTCCCTCCAGAACTGTCTGTCGAAACGGGTTAACGTAAGAAAGTCCACAGATAAATATAATATGCTTTGTTTTCATAATATTTTTTATGCAATCGTGAGTTTATTTCTAAATTTTTTATATTTACCTGGAATTAACATAAGTAATAAAAATGCACTCTCATGTATGAAAATTTGTAAAGACGATTCTTTCTTTAAAGTGGATTAAATTATTATTTTTAATGTTTAAATGTACACTGAATTCTTCTAATAATTTTACAAATTGATGCTAATTCGATAAACAATAAACATAGTTTCATCAATCTTCTGATTTTTCCCGTTTGGCGTCAAAAAACAAAATTAACAATTTAATATAAAAAAACGAAATTTCCAATTTTTTATTGATAACAAATAATTAGTAGGGAATTACAAGATGTAGAGCCAGATCGTTTCGCTGCGTCATCATAATTATAGCTGGTGTCTGCGGAAGGGGCGGAAAAATTTCAATACTGGGGGCTTAATGCTTCGAGGTTGTTTTGCGAGTACTACCGAAACTCTGAAAGCCTTCCTTTCGCTGTCTAATAAAACCGACCCTTACTTATTGCCCTCGTTAGTTTCTACAAGTACAAAGACTTCAAGAAATTTCAAACTTGTAAAATGAAATCAAGATTGAATTCAATCCAGTCAGCTTAATGACGTGTATTTGTGATTGACGGCAGTCTTTCATCTTTTACTTCACAATTTACAATTTTCATCACTGTTCTCCTTTTGAAGATTCATACAAAATTGTTTTTTTTTTTTTTTGATGAACACATTAGGTTGTTCTTGGTCTTCATTAACTTGAGGGTAATGTTTTTTCAATTCATGTTCAATTTTGGCACGTTGAACCGACTGTCAGATTAACACATTCAATGCCAGCTAAAATAGACTTGTTATTGTAAATACCTATGGATTTTTTAAGAAAAGTAACTAGATCAGACCTATTTTAATGTTTCTATAGTTAACAGAATATATCTTTAGAACATATTAATAAAAAAAAGACATAAACAATAATCGTATAAACATGGCCAGCAGTGAAATTTGAGTTATCTTTTTAGTGACAATAAAAAAAAAACTTTAAAATTAATTCATTTTCACATTTCGATATAGTGACTCAATTAAAAATGCACTAGCATGTTTAGACAATTATGTGTTAATGATAATTAATGTTATTTGACAAAATCTTGAATCACTTTATACTAGATCGAGATTCGTTAGTAGCTCGAATGGTAAATTAAGACAACCAGACAGTCTTGATTGAATCTACGTGTTAGACAAGCAACTGAGTTGAGAATTTAGCTTTGAGATTGAATATCTAAATATAATACTGATTATACGAACCCGTTTTATAGGAAACGAGTCTGGTGCAATACACAGTTTACTAAACTTACCTCAGACTCATCTTAGTTATTAGGAACTGAATCAGACGGACACTTTAATTTATAATTTTCAATTAAACTTATAAATGAATTCTCAAAGTAACTGGAAATGTTCTCTTGACAGAAAAGTATGGTAGTGCAGGTTGCCTTAACTTTGTACTAATATATTTTATCTACACAAATAAAAATCAATGTGTGTCCTCTATGCGTTCCTAAACCAATAATCATATTGGGACGATGCTTTGGTAAAATGTTCCGAGGAGGCCTGTGAGGGTTTCTAGCTCAAAAAATCTAAATCTATAAAGATGGTATTTTTTTGATGAAAATTTTTGTACTTTGCTTTCATATTATTTTGACTTTTTATATATTTTTTACTTTACGTGGTATTGCAACTACACTTTTCGGGTTCAGCTAATACAATTATAAAGAAAAGATCCACTCGTATTAAAACTATTTAATCAAATTATACTTACTTGAAGTTGCTATATGTTAACAATATTGAGTTACTCTTTAGACATTCTACTTACACCAAATCTACTCTTGATTCTAATATAAAATTAAATTGTAATCAGTTTTGATTATTTTGATTATTCAACCTCACGCCTCTTTAATAACATATCACAAAAATTAACACAAGAGTAAATGCTGTTTAGCTTTTCCGAATTACTCAGAGTCCTTTGCAGAGGATAACGTTTGACACAAAGGGAATAGAAGAGACGGAGGCTTTGAGACGGAAAATAATTTAATGACGAATTCACACAGAGGCGGTTGGAAGTTAAACCGTCTTTAATGAAGGCAAGTTGACTGTGATTACTTTGTACTCATTATTTTTAAAGAACCTTGACTTTTAATAAAAGAGACGAAAAGATTCACTTGGTTACAAGTGATGCGTCTATATTGCGGATCAAGATGTGGCCCGCGGTTTCAACCGTCGCACATTATATGTTGTTATGTAGTATGTGATGTTAAATAGCCTGTCTAAAAAGATGGGCCCTCAAATGCAAAAATAATTTTTCAAATATTATTGGTACTTCTTGAGATGAGCGCGTTCAAAAAAAAAAAAAAACTCTTCAGCTTTATTATGTTGGCGTAGAAATGCAATACATGGTTTTGATTAAATTGTGTGTACACTTCGTGACAGGCAACACCGTGGTGATACTCTACATCAACCACCACCACCACCTCAGCCTATGATCGTCCACTGCTGGACATAGGCCTCCTCCATTGATAACATCATTGAGGGGAAAATACTCTACATGGCAAGGGTTATTATAGGCAAACAATTAAAACAAAATTATACACATTTAGTACTCAATGTATTCAAAGAGTTTGTACATATTATAGGCTGTGTTTATTTAGATAAATCAAAGGAGCTTCACTTTGAGATAGTTAAGGATTTCGTCGTACAATTTCAATGATTTGTACTTGTGTGAGAGATGTTGGAATTATATTCCAGTCTAGTGGCCATTCACGTTCCTATGAAAGAGATGGCCTGCTTTACATTAACCTCTAAAACCGACACCTGTACTACAGATCCAATTAAACCTATCTCACGTCTCAGTCTGTCGTTTGTGTGTTTTAAAAATATATTCTTATAATGTGTTAAAAATGCATTTGATTTCTGTTAGTCTGAGTGTTAAATGATAAAATTATGGTTAAAACAAAATATTCATTCAATAAAAATTTCGAGATGAGGTAAAATTTGCGTCAGGTCGGCAACCTATGTATTCTGATATCATCACTCCCCGTAATATTCAGAGTACCTAATATTTCATTGTAAAGAAAAATATTGTTGTGTCATTGTTTTTTTTTCAATCTAAAAAAAAAACAAAAATGAATGAATGATATATGAAATGGTGAGCTATTTTATGTGCAAAATAATTTTTACAATATTGCTAAAAGCAGATCGAAAATCGAACGATCGAGTTTAAGCTACCAGTGTAGGTCTTTCTAAATCTGTTTGCAACAACGTAGAAAAATTGCATTGTTCACCATTCATCTATAAAAAGCAATTCCAGATTCAATATAATCAGTTCACCATAGAAATATATTGACACGGACGGAACTCGAAGTGAATTCAAAGTATATGATTTTTCGCGCCATTTGTCGATGGACGTGCGCGGCGTCAGCTTTCGACAACGTGATCTCAAAGGAGATTCGAGGCAGCCATTCATTTTATTATAGACTTTAACTCTACAGAGTTAGGTTGAAAATTTTCTGCGATATTATATAGGTAGGTCAAAAACATTTTTAGTTCACAGTCTGTAATGCATGTTGATTGTCAGATTGTCAGCTTGTGTGTGGCCAATAAAAGGATTTTTTTTTATTGAAAATAGTAAAACTAAATACGGCATTTTCTGTTATAAGTTGTTAGTAATTATAGTAAAAGAAAGCGCGAAGAGAAATATTTATATTTCATCGCTTCATTTTTCGATATAATTTACCAGGTAGTCCCCTTAACCTACAGGTGACTATGCACGCATTAAAAGACCCTCAGTTGACTAATCTGAAATTT
>DWLR01003138.1:0-14054 GCA_018246295.1 Papilio alexanor hazarajatica | reverse complement strand
TTTTTTTATTATTATTAATTTCAGACTTTTTGCAGATCGCATTCGGCACTTTTATGAAACCGTGCATGTTACTTCAATAAATAAGTTCTTCTGTGGACACATTTTTAAGTGATTCTTACTTTTTTCTACTCAACCCAAAAATAATTAGGTATTAATGTGTATTCAAAGACATTCGAGCTACTTCTGCCGCAAGCAATTGAGAAATAAAACATTTCAAAATATTTTACTCTAGGTAGAGCTGGGGTCACCACTTTTACGATATGAAAATAAGTTATGTTTTGAAAATAAAAGACGGAGGTAGCTTTCATGAAATCTTGAATCCGCTACTTTTCAATACGACGACAATCGAATTTTATAGTATATTAGATATCACAGATTTCACAAAGAAGTTCCTTAGAATAACGTAAAAATGAGATAATCACTGCGTTTATTCATTATTCAAGAACTTATTTATTGAGATAATGCCTATGCATGGTTGTATAGAAATACTAAATTGATATGCGTCAGAATTTAATTTTTAAAATGTTGAATTAGTTTTGCTAAATTCTGAATTCACAAATTGAAGCTAAAAACCAGATGCAGCATAACATAGTCTACCAATTATTTGATCATTCTATAAATTGTAATTTAACAGTATATAATATCACGTTATTTATAGTATAAAAAGAATAAATAACGGCAACTAGACTAATAAAATAAAATAAAAAAACACCCAAGAATGCAGAGACTAAACAGATATCAAAAACTTTCTTAAGATTAATTAAATTTGGTTAAAAAGAGAATTTAAAATTAAATTAAGATTTTACAAATTACGCATTATAATAACAGTAATTTAATAGGATAGTAATTTAATAATGAGCAAGTAACGGAATTTGGTTCATATAAATTAAGGTATGTATAAATGTACCTAATTTTCAAAGTACTCTACTAATATAGTCTTAAAAGAGGTAGGCATTAAGCAGTTTGCGACCGTAATTCGAGAAGGTTGTTTTATATAAACAGGCAGGCGGATGCCATTCAATATTAAATTAGATAAGCAACACCACGACTGCACACGAATATGAAATATAGAAAATATGTGCTAGCGATGCATTTCAATCCGGTTAAAGTACTCGAGCTGCGTACCTAAGCTCTCTATTATAAAATAATATTCTATTATAATATTCTCTTTGTTAACATCATTTTTCAATCATATTTTATTGAAACCATATGACATTTCTAAGCTGAGATAGAGTCCACTGAAACTTCTGAATTTAATTCAAAAATAACGGCAACTTAGTCGTACCTAAAAACAAAACTTACCGAAATTTGAAATTCCGTGACCACTTCGCACTATTTCGTTTGTTTTGAAACACAAAGCTTGTTGTGTCTCCCTTGACTTTACTATCCATTATTGATTTCATTGTACATGTACAATAAAAGGAATGATTCCGAACAAATAAAACCCCAAAAGCATTACCGTACGTCAAGTTTACGATCGCGGGGAAGGCAATAGGCACGGAGTATTATGCAAGACATGCAATTTTCTTGGCGTACTTTATTCTCATTTTTATAGGCGTCTCTACTTGAGTAATGAAAAACTATTAAATTGTCCGCGTGGGGATAAAGCGAGGGTCGCTGGGACCTTTCAGTTTTATTGCCCCCCGACGAATGGCACTGTGCTATTTTTACAACCCCGCCAATTTGATGGCGCGGTAAAAGATGGCAACCGTCGTTTACGACCGGGAATAAACATAGGAACGAATCCGAAATTTTGTCCACGTCCGCGGGTAAATAACGGAGTAAAATATAATTCTCATCCAGCTTAAATTGAGTAAATACTTATACATAAATGAAAATACTATAAAATTAGATAAAACACGATTAGAAATAAATTAATACGAAAAAATGCGGCTTCAAAAGGACTATACCTGAGTGTTAAAAATGTACATAGGTGTGTAAATTTATTTAAGTATATGCAATATAGCAATTTAACTTTAGCGAGTTCAAATCACCTTTATCCTTTTTTGCAGACAGGTGTGACAGTTTCATGCTCATTATTAGATTAACTATGTAAGTTGCATGTTCGTTAGCTGTTTATTATTTCTATTATTCTTATTTTTAATGGCTCGTGATCTGATTTTTTAACTATGTGTGTTTATCTGTCTTTTTATATTTTATTGTGTCCTGTAAACTACTATAGATAGGGATTATTTTGTTGCTGTAGCATCTTGTATCCTACTGAATACCATAGTTTGGGATTTATACGTGCGTATTATTTTATCTGTTGAGTTATGCTTAAATTTCGTGTTTTTTTTTCTATTTTCTTATTTCTTCTTTTCTACATATAATTTTTGTATAAAGCATCATGAGTCGTAGTAAGTAGAAAGAATAAAAAGTTCAGCAACATTTAGATGCCCAATTTATCGCTAGCTCAAATAGCCTTTCTTACCTTCATGCGTTAACTTGAAGTTAAGAAGACACAAGTTTGCGCGTTCACCGCCAAAAAACAACCCTTTGTCGTGAGCCTTCGCTTCGAAAGCACTCCTTTAGTTGCCTCAGCCAGTATCAGTATCCTCGGTGTAGACATATCGGGTGACGTTCAGTTTCGCGGTCACTTGCAATACAAGGCCAAGTTGGCCTCCAAAAAGCTTGGTGTGCTCAGTAGATCGAAGCAGTATTTCCAGCCGAACCACCGCCTCCACCTTTATAAAGCGCAAGTTCGACCCCACATGGAATATTGCTCGCATCTCTGGGCTGGAGCTCCACAATACCAGCTTCTTCCATTTGAAAGAATACAACGAAGAGCAACTCGAATGGTCAACGACCGAACTCTTACTGATCGGCTCGATCCTCTGGCATTGCGGAGAGACGTCGCGTCTCCTTGCATTTTTTACAGTTTGTACTATAGGGAGTGTTCCGAAGAACTGTCTAGAACAATCCCTGCCGCTGGGTTTCTTTACCGCACAACACGACAGAGCTCCAGCTACCATCCGCACCACCTTGATAGTTGGCATTCTGTGGAATGCCGTGCGGTTTTCGCGGAACTTCTTGTCTCGCACAGCCGCGTTGTGGAATGATCTGTCCCCAGCGATATTTCCAAACCGATATAATTAAGGGTGTTCAAGTATTTTCGGAATTTTATAAGGTATACGTCGCGTACCGAAGTCACTCGCACACTGCTTGTATTTATCTGAGTGAAATGATATGCAGCATATTAAAAACCGACTGATTAAAGTCTGACTGGGTGTTCAGTTTTTGCTGTATTTTTTATTTCTATTCATAATTCTTGGGATAAACAGGTAACCTATTTATCAGTAGGTATATCGTACAGGTATGTAGGTCTAAACCTCCAATACATTTGAGCCGAAAGGACTCTGTAAAAATAAAATAGCAACAGTGTAAAAATAAAACCAATAGCTTATATAGGTACCGTACTGAGTTGCCATTCTTAAAAACCTGAGTTACACATTTCATATCTTGTGAATGTTTACACATATCAAGGACGAAGGGCAGTAAAGTAAACACAAGACACACGCATTCCTACTAAAACAAACACACACCTTACATACAACATCTACATACAATCACATACAAGAGCCATATAGGTAGGTATAGTTTTAGTTTTACTCATTTTTTTTTTTACATTATTGCTAATACCGCCAAAAATGTTTCATGTAAAATATATAGGCAAGACTCGCAAGGTTATAATTACTTAACTCTTAAAAAGTTACGTTTTTTTAGTAAAGCCAAGCCTTGTCTGAGCTCCGATTTTTTTCTAAAAAGTACGGTTGTTCGCTTCATGATTATTGCACAAAATATATTCCTTATTGACTTAAGCTTACATCACGTTCCGCGAATATGACAACAAATTTTCCATGAAATGTTTTTGGCGGGAGGTCAATTCTTTTTGGAATGTTTAGTTTAATCAGAACTGGCTGTAATTTTACCTGCCGCACTGTTTATTTTTTAACGAAATCATGTGAAATCCTTGCAAAGCTTTAAGTAATTCAATAAAAACATGTAGCGTTGGGCAATCAAACTTGACTCCTGAATAAAAACAACATGTTTTATATATCAATAAATCTAAAACCATGATATAATTTAGATATGCGACACTTGGTACGATTGGTACGTTTGTCTAAGACAACTTATCCTGAAAATTTCAGTTTTCTTACATAATTAAGTCCGAAGCTTTAATAAGCAAATATGCAACTCTAAATGAAAAGTTTTACAATTTCTTGATGCTTATGTTATTTATATGCTATCCCTTGCATCACTTTCCAGGCCTTGCTTCTAAGCCTTCTGGACGCACCCTAGAGTTTTCATTAGTACCCAATATAAGTATAAATAATAAATCTGAAACCTTTATGGTTTCAGATTTATTATTTGATTTCATAGCAAGATAAATTATACTTTCTACCTTTAATAAGTCTATCGTCAACGTCTTATCCTGAATGTGAGTTATTATAATAACATAACGCCTATGTTAATTTAAAATAAACTTATTAATTATTAATATAGGCAAAAATTAAAAGAAAATACCAATGTATGTGGCAATTTCAAAGCCAAGATAGATTGTGATGGCGACGCACTGTGGACGCCCTCTGCCCCGCTGCGGGGAATTAGGACAATAAGTAATTAAGTAATTAAGTAATTTGCTACTACATGCCTGCACTCAATTTTTCACCACACCCGGGGTTGACTGTGAGAGAATGCCTTATGGCATTAAGTCGACCCTTTGTGAAAACAACAAAACGTAAATAAATAAATAATTTCAAAGCCGATTTCAAAAGGTTAGATTTTCTAACAAATTCCGAAAACCTATCTAAATATATTATTAACAATCCTTAAACGTTTTTTTTTGACAAAAACAACAATGACCACAAATATGTACCATTACCGATTGCTTCAATATCAATTGCCATGATAATGTTGACAATAACAATTTTTTGACACATGTCATCTATCATCGAAGTATGCGCGCAATCAAATTGCAAATAAATTTAGCAAGGAAAATAAGAAAGAACGCTTGCGAAGCCGCAGGTAGCACCTAGTTTTATGTAAAATCATTTATAGTCACGCTAGGTCTAATTGCAAATCCATTAAATCCAAATAGAGCTTGTCTTAAGTTTACCAATATGTCATTTATGGTGTGTCATCGGAGGTTCAATAACAATCAAAATATTATATATGGGACCCACTTACGAATGTCCCCTTTAAAAAAAAATTGAAATCGGTTCGGAAATGACGCATTTCTGCGGTAGCAAACCTAAAAAATACGATCGAATTAAAAACCTCCTCCTTTTTTACTTTTTGTAAGTCGGTTAATAAACACTACACGATTACTTTGCTCTGATTAACAATCGAATTTAGACCCGTAATCTATCTTAATTATTATAACCACCTCGAAGTTTGTTTTATTTTGAAACCTGTACATGTCTTATCACAAGCTACATAAACGATTGATTGTTTTTCTTAGAACATTGTTGTAGGTGTATCGTCCGGATGTGATGATATGTGCCTGTGCCGAGTTTTTAGGTACAGAGACCCAACGCACTTCATAGAATGCAAGGGATCAAGTTACATTTACGATAATCCGTGCATGTTCTCAGTGTTAATTAATTATCAATTCAACGTATTTGATTACAAATATACTTTCGTGTTTTAATAAGAAACGAACTATTTATTTCATTGACGCATATCAAAAAACCGTTTATTTAAAAAAAAAATAACTTTAGAATGAAAGTCGAAAGGATGTTGATAAGTGTCTGAAATAGACGAAAAGTTTTTTTTTTTTTAATTAATTGGTGAAAGAAATAACTTTTAGAGATACAGAAGCAGGCTTAACTCGATTATATAAATGATCCTTTTGTTTGTGATCCAATTGTATCATACAATTATTTGCCTTAATTTAATTTAAAATTCAATAATTTTGTCAAACAGTGCGTACAACAAGACAGCATAATTATTTAATTACGTATTTACGTGTGTGCATGAATTACATGATTTAATTGCCCACTTCTACCACATTCTACCATAACCATACGGTTATTCTTCATTATATTGTTGTTAAACCTAACAATACATTTAAAAAGCTAACACTATATTTAAATAAAAGATACAATTGATTTAAATATAACAAAAAACCTATAAAACATGACTAATGTGTACAATATTTCCCGTTAATATTGTAGTTGTGAAGAGAAGGGAAGAAAAAGTGCGGAACGATTCCCCGTATTTTTTATAAATTTTAAAAATTATGAAGTAAGATTGATAGTTCAAATGCCAAATCCGACTTTAAGGCGACCTCGAGTCGCTTTTGGCATTCACCAGCCGTTACCACGGCACGTCTTTTCTTGGTAAAAGTCTTGTAGTTTCTCAGTTTCAAATTGCGAAAAAAATAATTGGCTTGCAAAAATTTTTAATATTTTTTGAAGATTTTATAGTCTGCTTTTATAGTAAGCAAAATTAATAAAAAAGATTGAGAAAGATAAGTAAGACTATGAAACTGTCACTTTTTAAACTTTAAATGTCAAAGAAACTGGGAAGATATCAGACTAATTCGTATTTTTTAGGTCTACAAATTTTACAAAAAAAAAAAAACGAATTCAAAACGGACTCCCTGGAATTAGGTACGTGCCAGTGAGCCACTTATTACTACTAGCCACTAATTAGGATTTTTTAATTAAAAAACTTGAGGTGTGTTTTTCCCTTTAAATGGGTTTTAATGGGGAGGTTGAGGGACAACCTCCTCTCACCCTCCCGTATCCTCCCAACACCAATATTAACGAGCAATTGTACGTATTTACCTCCAAATATAAAATGATTTAACTCAATATTTTAACGGTGCTGATAAAAATAATTCAAAAAAATTAGGATAAGGTAAAATTATAAAAAAGGCTTTAAAAGATGTAATAACATTCATACGTAAATCAAAATCAAATTCAATTTTAAACATATTTAAAGAACGTATATAATCCATCGCATTTTAAATTTTATATTATTTTAGTGTAAATATTATTTGGTAATGTTAAATACAACAAGAGTATACAAGTAGATAACAATTAAGATGTTATGGCGTCTCATTGTTTTTATTTTATTTTGTACTAGCTGTTGCCCGCGACTTCGTCCGCGTGGAATTAAATATTAATGTGTCTATATATAAACATATACATATATCTGTGTGAAAAACGTTCCACGGAAACCGTACATTTATCCAGCATAAAAATAGAGTATTTCTGTGCCAAATTTCGTGCAGATCTGTTTAGCTGGTCACCTGGTGACAAACGTTCAAACATTCGTATTTATAATTTAATGTTTTTTTTACCTTCCGTATTTTTTTTTATAATAAATTCTATCCTATATCCTTCCCAATACTTTAAGGAATATGAGTACAAAGTTTAAGGATGATCGGTTAAGACTTTACGATTTTTATTTTATGCCATCTAGCGACCTAACAAAGCAACATTATAAAAATTTAAAAGCAATTTTTTTCGTCCGCTTTGTGATAAGCACGAAATCCCGTCAACTGAAATTACCAGCCTAAGTAGAACCATGATCAGCCCATTTGACAATATAGATTGAAGGTCAAGTTACATTGGCACATTCAAAATATCTATTTTTAACTTATATTATCTTTGAACCATCATCATTTTATAGGATATCATATATAGTAAACTTTAATTTCATCCTAATCAACGAAACAGTCATTTTATAGCTTTTTTCTGAAGAAATGTTTAAGGTTACGCTTTAAATTGATATAATTTTTTTAGTTGTGCACTGATTTAGATAAAACAAACACGTAACTCTCACGATTGGAGTTAATTACAACACATTGGTGTAAAACGCATCCAAAGCGGTTAAGCCGGTTCTGAGAGTAGCGTGCACAAACTTACAGAAAAACAAAAAAACATTTTAAAAATCCTTGTTTTCAGTTCTATAGCATTTGTAAATACCCCCTGTAATAGTTTTGCTAATTTATTTTCCATGAACAGACACCGTTCAGTTACGATTTTATTATATGTATAGATTTAGTTGTGCGTAAATATTCAGGCTAAATCATAAAATTAATTGGTAACTTGAAATGTGATGTCGGTAGGTACATTTGCTATGAGGTAGTTTTAACGCGACTTCACAGCACAAACTGTCATTTTTTTTAATTACAAACAATGAGCATTGTATTGCGGAAAACTTCTAACTCCTTATTTACGCGGGATTTTACGAACTTGCCCATTGGTGACTTTTACGTAGTTTAACTTACTGACCGCGGATTAGGCATGTAATATCTTTGACTTAAATATTATTAAATCAAAATTTTACAACAGAATGAAAAGAATCTAAGTTAACGGAGGTAAAAAAATATATTTCTTAGGCGCATAAATCAGTAATTACGGGTTATCATTAAAAGTTAGATATGATCTAGCTACCTTATGGTAGACTAGTGAAAAAATATCCAAGGATGGGGCCTAGTTTTTGGACGAAAAGACATACCTATAGTTCACGATGGTTGAGGAGAGACACTCTTTATTTTTTTTTTTGCCATTGAACTTCATTTAGGTTCTGTTAGGGTTGTATTTGAATATTTTTGTTACCCTTGATTAGAAAAAATAAAAGTATCATCTTTAGAGCTCTTCAGCGCCCCTAGAATACTTGTATGGAGGCAACATTGTACATTTATATGATAATTCTTGAAGCTTATTACAATAAGAACAGCTTCAGCGCAGACGTACGGACGAAATACATAAAAAATGATTACGTATCAAATGAAAGCTCACTTAAACGACACAATCTAACAACTCTTTCAGTCGAGTTCAAATTCAATATTCCACATGATTATTCAAATTTTTTAATCTCCGTACATTTTGGAACAGATTTGTTTTAAAGAACTCAAGCATAGCTTTCGCAATATATTAATCGTTACTTTTATAAAACAATATTTTGTTCTAACAACTTTCTTAGAAGAATTGTTGATTTCATCATAATAATTTATAGTAGTCCACTGCTGGACGTAGGCATTCCCCAGCCAGATCTTACCTTGACCAGATCATAGGTCCGTGTATATATATTATAAAAACTTTTCTGATAATGTTTTTGGTAACAACTTAGAATCATTAATACATATCCTATCAATTTCTGTTCTGTTGTTCAATCTGTTTATTTGTTTGTATTTCCATTTTTCCTTTTTTTTGGACTAGTAAATAAGATAAATAGGACAAATTAAGGGAATTCGAAGCCTATGTGTATATAATTTTAATAAAACTATGTATTATGACTGTTAGTTTTTTAAATAAATTAAAAAAAGAAAGAACTAGAGTTCTTTTTTGTTCGAACAAGGTTTCTATTACAGTTTTTACTATCTATTACACAGACGAAGCTATTTCACTACGTTGCAACCTAACTCGAGCAGAAATGTCAGTGTGAGGTTGTATTATGAATAGAGTTTCAAAGAAAAACAGATGCAATTAACATTTTTGGGGCAATGTTAATATTTGTTTTCTGTAATGCATAGGAATAAATACATTGTCTATGGTCTGAAGTTCACTCCTATTGGCTAACAATTCTCCTTGTTTTGCTTTACCAATATGGCGCTGCTGCTGTTGTGAGATGACAACATCGCAGTTTGTGTCCTATTTGTTATTATTAATGTTACAGTCAACATTAAATAACTACCTCAAGAGTTCAAAGAAAATTCGTATTTGTAATGTAAGTTTCGTTAAAGTGAGGCCCAAATTGTCAGTGATTTATACATTCGAATGCGTCGGTGGGAAAAGTATATAGCTCCTGTAAAAATGGCGGGTGTGTTATCTTTATGGATTGTGTTTTCATTTTAATAGTAAAAACGTAATCCATGAGATTTAGGAAAAATCACCTATAAATCGAGTCGAAACAAACTTATATTACTTACACAACATGTGCCGATTACAAATTTGACAATTGGAGCAGTGATTGTATTACGGAGTTGAGGCAGGTGTCAACGTTTTTGATGAAATTATCAGAATGTCACGCTGGGGAAGAGGCCGAGGTGGCAGCGTTGCTGTACCACTGGACAGTGCGCTATTTAGAGAAAACAGCAATTGTCCCTCAGCGGCCCGTTCAGCAGGAACTGTTGGCAAATGGGGAATGACTAGCTTCACATCTATCAGAAGCGCTCCTTACGGTATGTATTAAAAGCTCAGCCTTGAAATATTTATGTTTAAAAACATTGTTATAGCTTACCTAATAAACCAATATAAAATGTGTTATTCCGTAATTCAGAAATCGTTATAAGTGAAAGTAACATCTGTCTAGTTGGAATATGTATGTTTACTAACATGTTAAATTATGAAGCTATTAACTAGGATTATTTATTTCAGCTTATTCTAATGCGAAAAAGCCTGTGCAAGATCAAAATAGTCCCTTGACTGTGCCAGCTGTAGATACGGAACAACCTCCAGCAAAACCGAAGAAATTTTTTAAATCCCGCAATGCTGAGCCATTTCCTCCGGTGCCTCAAATTGCTTATGCACCTCAAACAGTCCCGCCTCTTTCGCCAGAGCATCCACCAAGTACCAAGGAAAAGAAATCAACAAAAAGGTGTAGATATAATAGAGATTCTTCTTCACCGGAGTTACCACGTCGGAACTTAGAGAAAACGAAGTCTAAAAAGAATGCAGTTGCTACTAAAGCCTCTAAAAAGGAAGAACCTACCAGTGAAAATTCACAACCACCAAATAAACGATACTTAGTGCGTAACCGAAGCAAAGTTATAAATTATGCAGAGGATGGTAGCAACAGTCCCATACCTGATTTGACAAGTCGATATGAATCATTACCACCCAAGGGACATTCACCCAAAGCTAGTCCATTAATTTCCAGTCCTGTGCAAGCAAAACCAGTGGCAGATGTAGTAAGCCCTTCAACCAGTAAAGACTCTAATGAGGAACGTAAACCACCACCTATTGTACTCAGAATATCAAAAGGTACGTCAAGAATAGTAAGCACAGATTCGAATGAAGGATTTACATCTCCTGGATCTGATAGACATTCCTCCATGGACATGCATTCTGATTTGGATCATAAAAAGAGTCCTTCAATGGAAACAATTTGTTCACCTAAGCATGAAGGCCTTAAAATCACCATTAAGTGTTCTTCTTTAAATCAAGAAAGTAAGAAAGAAAAGAAGAAGGATAAAAAAGAAGGACACCACAAGTCACATAAACGTCACCACAAAAGTAATGATGATGAACCACTGAAAAAGGCCAGTTCCCCATTACCAGGCACTGATACATACGACCTATATAAGACATTAGCTTCACCTGTTCATAGAGAGGAGTCAAGCAGCAAAGCAAAAGCAGATAATATTGATGCACAAATGACTAAGTTAAGTTCTACTAATTTAACAATTAAATCTAAACCTGAAACAAAAGCACCTTTATCTGAACCAAAACAAACCGAGGGTAGGTCTCGAAGGAACAGGCCGAACATTAACTACAGTGAAAATGATGATTATTTAGATGTGTTAACATCCAAAGTCTCAAACAAAAATGTAACAAAGACTGTTAGTGATATTAAAAAAGATGTCAGAAAAAGTAAAAGGAAACTTGAAGTTACAGCAGCTGCAGATGCTGATGATGTAAATGAGATTCATTCAGAAAGTGGAAAAGAAGCTGAATGTCACTACGATGACAATGATTTAATTAAAATTCTGTCTGGCGATAATGATAAACCCAAGTCTGTTAATGACTTGCAAAAAACAAATGTGAGTAAAAAACAAAAGAATAAACAGAAACATGTGAATTCTACCAAAGACATTGAATCCACTCAGCCTGAAGGTTCTTTAAGTGTGTCACAACAAGATGATAGTCATGAAGAGGAGGATGAACATTTGGCAGAAGAGCCTAAAAGTGATGAGATGAACTCTGAAGAGGATGGAGGAATTCAGGAGGAACAAGAATTAGAATCTCAGGTGGAGAAAATAATGGAGCACCAGGAAGGAACAAATCCATTAGATGGTCAGTCTGGGAACCTAATGGAAGGTCAATTAGCTTTCCAAGGAATCGATTCGAATGAAGATCTTTGTAACAATACTCCAACTCAGTCATCAGATTCTGCATATAACAGCTGCCCCAATGAAAACTCGGAAGAAGAATCACAAAAAAATATAGCTGATGATCATTTCAAAGCTCCAAATGGTGTAAATGAGTCAGATACTGGTACAGATGATAAGCCAAGTGTTAAATTGGTTATTACAAAGAAGAAGGGCTCTATATTTAAGAGCAAATCTCTAGTTAATGATAACCCTTCTCCCTTACCAGCTAGAAAAAGGAGGCATCTGTACAAACATCAGTGGGCTAATGATGTGAGTATAAATTTATCTTTTATTAACAATTTCTTTAGTTGTGAACTGAACTCCACATTAAAAATAATTGTTTTCATCTCAATGCCATATCCTGCATTTAGGTTCATTATATAAAAAAAATGTAATAATCTGCAAAAGCCTAATTAGTAATAAGTGATCAAGTCTAGCCATGACCTTTCAATTTGACAAACACTAAATCTAATTGTCCCCTAAGTCTTACAGACTTGAAATATCGGTTTATCCATTGCTTGGCTTTAACTATTAATAAATTAAATTAAAAAATTAGATATATAATGTAAATTATCGAGACAATATAATTGTTAGTCTTTAATATTTAATGGAGTTTATTTAAACCCATGCTATGAGATAATTATAAAATATTAAATACATTTTTATAGTAATCATGATGCATTGAGATAGTCAGTTCATGTTTGTCTCTGTATTTAAGTTCATTTTCTTAATTTATTCACCATAAATTATTTCATGGCTATCCTCCAACACTGTAATTGTATTTCTACCTATAAGGACCAATTATATGCCAGTGTAATGATTCGGTCAACATAACCTGTTAACACTTCCTTACAATATAAGCATAGGGGTTTATATATTTTTTAGATTGGAAAGATTTTTTTGTATAATGATACAAGTAAATATACCTATTCAGAGCAAATATGTGCAATATTTGCTTCTAGTAACTATTTTGTGTTAGTTTTCTATATAAAAAAATATTTTAATAACAATATTTTATTTAACTTTAATATTTTAACAAAATATTTAATGTAAAGAAACCAATAAAATCCACTGACATTAAGCATACCTTATGACACTGGGGAAGAATATAAATTTAATGACACTTCTTTTTCGTCAACTACATTGGTCAAGCTGTTTAGGCTACAGTGGGTCACAATTCACATACATACATATGCACGAAAAAAATTAGGCTTTTGTGTCGGTTGGATAAAAAGTATTCTGGTCTTTTGTACAGTTAAGTCTCAATATTGTTTTAAAATGTTTTTAAATACTTTTACTTTTTCTTTCTTTAGAAAGGGAACGAGACTCCTAGACCCGAGAGGCCGGAGAACACAGAGGTAGGGAATCCTGTCCGCCAAGTACCTGAGGCGTTGACCAGAGTCACAAGATATCGGTCTCCCGATCCTATTATAGCTGAAATAGATGCTAAAGAGCCTGGTGTACCATACACGAGTGTTCGTTGTGCCAAAGAAGCTAAGGAAGTGAGTATAATTGAATGTACTTAGAAATAGTAGCAGGTATTATTTTACATTCTAATGTTAAACATGAAAATGTTCAATTAGACTTAAAACCATCCCTTTGAATTTAAATAATATTTTATATTATACTTTAAAATAATTTTAGACTTGCAAAGAGTTTTGCTATATTAGTAAAATGTAAATAAATATTTATTATGCATTGATGGGCGGAAAATATTTTGGACAAGAAAGAAAGACAATTTATTGTCACAAAATTAAAAAAAATATAAATACCATCAGGTCTAAATGAATGAAGCCTTTAATGAGTTGGTATGAAAGAGTGTTATTGGCCCTGGACTTTACATATATCACTTGGATATCCCTGTTTTGCATGTCTCTGTCAAATATTTTTCATAACTTAAATGGATTTTTAACTCAATCATTTTTTATAGTTGCCCTGACTGGTCCGGTTGATCTGGTATTTTGTCTGAAGATCACTAAATGTATCTGTAGGAAACATCTACATT
>DWLR01003137.1:0-14055 GCA_018246295.1 Papilio alexanor hazarajatica | reverse complement strand
GTAGCAATTGGAAAACTCAATTTGTGTGATGGTATCAATCTTTCGGTTAAAAATCAGACTGATAATAGACCTAAATTAAAAAAAAAATTAAATTATTAAACAAACAATGTTCTCAAGCCCTTGATTAGATGACATTCTTGAACCATAGCGTAATATCGACATGTATAAAGCCTTATTTATATTATAAATATAACTCGCAGCGCAGTTTATAAGTTAACTATAATCCAATACTAGCGCCGATCTTAACATTCATATATTTGCTTGAATAAACTTTGTATATATAAAATAGTTTAATTATTGTGACCGCGCTTTCACTGTGAACAAGGCCAATCAGTTAAAGCTCCTCTAAACTCGACTCACACGGCTCGTATCAAATACAAATTTATCAAATTCTTCTCAACCGGATGTCGCAACTTACGGCCAGTAGACCTCCATTTTTAGTAGTGTATGTGCAACACATATGTGTGAAGTGTCTATACAATCCCGACCTCCACTATGTATAGGTCCTTAGCTTAGAAGTGTGTAGATAACATTCTTGTCAGAGGCGATGACAGTCGCAACGGAGGTCGAGACGCGCAGGGCGCGCCCGCCAAGGCAGTCCGGTGTTTCTTTATTAGAATTATATATAAACATTTGTAAGTCCAAAATCTGGCACAGGAAAGCAGTGAAAAATGTCTATAGACATCTGATGGACTGGGTGATTTAAGTCTTGGCTTGCAAAAATTTACTTATTCTTTTCCTTGATGTAACGTTACTGCAAATAAATAAAAGGGACGACTTAAGTTGGTTACCATTTTTTGAAATAGACAATTCGCAACACGACCTTCATTCTCATCGATCAAATCTATTAATCAAATTCTACAGCATTTAAAATAAATGGTTATAAATTGTTTGCACAATGAAGTGAATATGCGGAGCTAACGCATGCGTTTGTCGTCCGCGGGAAACCGGTAAACTTTAGTAAATTTATGTCAGTTATTACAACGAAATAATAGACATCTTAAGTCTCGATAACTTTATTACCGATTAACTGGCGAGTAAACAATAGATAAAAAGAAATGTTTAAAAATGAAAAGAGCTGGAAAGATCTTATCATTTTTAAACATTTATAATTTTCAAATTTTAAATATAATTTTTATAATTTTTCGTATATATAATATGACTAATGATTAATAAACATACATTATTTAACGACAGTCGTATCGTTCTCGTTAATTTTAAGAACAATACGACTAGTTAAGCTAAACAAACCAGTTAATCTAATAAATACTAGTATTTACAAAATTAAAAAAGCTCAATAATACAAATACATTAGCTCAGTACATTGAATAAATAATGGTCTACGAGTTTTTCATGAATAATGGGATAATATATAATAATATATATGGGATAATAATAAGAAGAGCTCGATAATACAAATTCGTGTAAGATCCTTTTCCATTTTAAATATGGTTTGTTTTCATCAAGAAGAAAATAATTGTACTAAAATTCAAGTCAATCCAGTTTTTAGTTTATAAAATACCAGTTGTTTAAATTATATTTGTTTTATGAATGTTTCCGATCTGTCGGAATGATTGCTCAACACAGGATGCTAGCATATGATCGATTCAGATCAAGGCACACAAGATTCTCTTGCAAGACGGGGCCGCGGTAAAAACTCGACATACCAAATATTCAATATAGTACTCAAGTACAGTCAAGTAGTAGGCTCAAGTACATAAATAAATGTGATATGTTTCTTAGTGAGCAAAAGACAGCCTGTACTTATAACATATTTATATTGAAAGTTCTATTGCTTCCTGTTCGAGAATAAACCAGGTCTGACTAATAAAATATTGTATATACTATTAAAATATATCACAATACTATATATATTGTTGCTAAGATATAAGAAAACAATATTATGTTGCATTGCTAGATAAATGAACATAGTTTAATAATAAAAATAATGGGTAATAAAAATAAAAGTAAAATAAAAATTAATAATTAAAAATAAAAGAAATTGCTTATTTGAAACTCTTGGAGACTATGATTTTTGCTACAGTCTATGTCAATAAACATTCGAATGTTGATTCTTCTACAATTTATGGATCCACAACAAATAACGTATCTGCTGTGTTTCAGCTGGGGCGCGTGCCGGTGGGCGTGATGCTGCCTCCGCGGTACGCCACGCTGCCGCTGCCGGCGCCCTACGCGCCGCCTGCCCCCCGCCCCGCTCACCCCGCACCGACGACTTTATATTACCCCCTGCACGAAGCTGTACGTATATTAAATTCCGTCTTTGTCATACGACTTAATCGGACGAATGGTGCTGCTGGTTTTAACAGCAACTCAATATTAAGAATATAATTTTCCCATTCCTAAGATTTTCTAAGAGTGTGCCTATCCCACAGGATGACGATATAAGTCTCTTGTTTTACTGTAATATAATCTTGATACTAACCACAGCAACATGCTAAGCAGAATTTTGTACATCCAACAACACCGTGCATGCGCTTCTCACTTTTTAACTTGACATCTCAATTATTTGACCGAGTCGGACATGAGATACTGATATGATACGATTTATGTGTGTTTGTTATTCCAGCGCGCACGTCGCCGGCGGACGGCGCTCGCCGGGCGCGAGCGTCGACGCGCGGTCCGCGAGCGCGACTCGCTCACCCGCTCGCTAGAGCGCATCCACCGCAAGCGGCGGGCCGAGCGCGACCGGCCCTCCGACGCCGACCTCAAGCGCACCTACACCGGCCTCGACAGGTACACGTCTCTCATACACCCCTCACATCTCTCACAGAAACACCTCGACACGTTGCCCCGACACATCAAACTCTAGCGGCCCTCAGACGCCGACCTCGAGCGATTTTAGTAAAATAGGCACAAACTTAACTCAGTCACAGATTCAACTTCAATACAAACTAACACCATGTTCTTAGTAGATGAGTGATAATTAAACAGAGAAAGAACTGCATTCTCTCATTTTTTTTACTTATTAGTAATGTTGCTATTTTTTGTCTCATTTGAAATTACTTGAAGTAATTTTAATTTAATTTTGACAACCACCATTTGTTGACTTCACGGCACCGTCGACATATACCTATAAACAGCGGCCACCCATCCACAGAGCGTACGCGGAGCAGTTCATCGCGGTGTGCGACGAAAGCCGACACGCGGCGGAGCGCCATGACTCGCTCGCCAGCACCGACACTAGCGACACTCCACACTCCCGTGAAAACCGACTATAACATAACAAACGCATGCTTCCGAACCCTACATATAACTTTTTTCTAATCACTTCATTACTTCTAATTTTACAAACATACTATGTAAACTTAGATTATTTCTGACCAATGGTAAAACATTTGATATTATAATGACAACACTGTGGGCCAAAACATCATGGCGGGTGTCAGAAATCTACCATAATTATTTTAGAAAACTATTTTATCCAATATAAGAAATACAATAAAATGAGATTGTTTTTGATGTACATATTTTATCGAATTTTTAAGTTTTTACGAGATTTAAAACGTGGTAATAAAAACAACACCTTAAAACCGTTTTATCTTAGTCTGTAGATCAAATATATTTATGCCAAGGGATAATTATAATTTATATCAAGAGAAATATATTTTGTACATTAAGTAATTAGTATGTGTAACGAATTCTCCAGTAAATTAATTATTATAATTAATAAGTCAATATACTTTAATGTTTCGAAACATTTACATAATTTCCTGTTATTACTAATCTAAATTGGCATTAGTTTAAAATTAAAATTGACGAGATTCTAGTTTATAGAGTAAGATAAAATTTTAGAAAAGTGTAAAAGATAATGCTAGCCTACGACTTTAACATATAAAACCTTACTATTTATTTAATTCTATAATTAAAACAACGAATCGTCATACAATGATAGTTTTAGAAAACATATTCATACCAAACCTAATTTAACTATTTAAGAAGTATGTAAATTATTATTAAATTAACAGAGTTTTGTAAGAAAATATAGACTTACTCAATTATCTTCATTAACCGATTTAAAATTATTTCAAAATAACTAACAATAATGTTGCCATTACAATAAATTGTAACGAAATACAATACATCTTACACAGTCACTAACAAAACATGCAATAATTAGCTACACGCCTCTACTAAAATCACTATACTAACAAAACAATGTAAATTCGTGCCTCTATCGTCAAACGTCTGTGTTATACTTTACATTTAAGCTCTATTTATCTTATTCTAAGTACTTGACACATGAAAATATACTTTCTAGCTTTATTGAAACCACTACATTGTTTATTTCGGTTTTTCGATTCTTTTCTAAGCTCAAGATTCTAAGCGCCAAACTTCTAATCAGATTTCGCTTTAAATCGATGTCAGAGAAATGACAATAGTAAAAAAAATATTAAAATTTTGCAACGCTAAATAAGCGTTGAAATGTTTAGTAATATGACAATTGTCAAATGACGAGAAAATATATTTTTATGTTTCAATTTTTATATAAGAATTTCGCTATCTGTCATTAAAAGGGCATCCTAAGCGATTTTAGTGTAAACATAATTTTCTAGTATTTGTACATTTTGTATTCAAAGTCCGTTGTACCTAACCGGTGCCAAATTCTGAATGCTAGCGATTCAATTGGTCTGTAAATATAATTATAAGTCATATGTAATCTAAATTTGCTCAATTCTTCCTTTACATTAGTTTTCTTAGATTAGTTAGACAACTGGCAACACAATCAACACAAAAATAGACTGAATAGACTGATTCAAGATTCAATGCACAAAATATAAGAGTTTTCAATTATTCTATGCTACCACCGTTGCTTTGTAAATTTGCAATGATTTACAAAACTTGCAAAACTTTGTTACCATATTCCTTATTAATATGGGTTTTACACTTCAAATTCAGGCGTTTACAAATAAAATTTAGTGTTTTAAAAATCAAATTCTGATGTTTGTCTATCAAATTGACTCGGAGTTTGGAGTGAAAAACCTAAACACGTTGTTTTATTAATGTAATAATTTAAATTTATGTTCTTACTTTTTAAGCAAATGTAGGTAGGGTTCAATATAATTCATGTATAACTTTGAAATTGTATTCAAGTGTATTTTAGCCTGTAAGCATTTACATATTACTTTTTGTTCTTAAGAAAGTATTAAGTTTTATTCAAGAAGCAAACAACCCTTTTAAGCATTCTTAATAAAAGTATTATTTCTGTTTTGTACATACAAAGAGTTGTAATATATACTTTTGTAATATCTGTCAGTGTATGTGGTTTGTAGAGTACGAGTGTGACTGTAATTTCTTTAGATAAGCTGATATTTACTCTTGTATGCGGCTTGTAAGAATTGAAATAAATTTTGTATTTTTATCAAAAAAAAAAATTTCATTGGACATTGGATTACCCACTATCTTTAAAAAATAACATTAATCTTACGCCAACAAAAATAGCGTAACATCACAACGTTCTAATACCTCTGCTCAAGAATCAGTACTTCCTTGCGGTCTGATTTAATGGCTGCCTTCATTATTTTTATACGAGAAGCACTACGATGTTGTAGATAGACCTCCATCCCTTCTTTCCTTTTCGTAACATAACTTTATGGATCTGTTTCGAACGATACGTGCGTTTTTTACAGGTGAAAACGAGAAAAAGTTTAATTCCGTCACCTCGGTCCTCAAACATGAATGGATTATGCGGTTATTAGTTGACTTTAGAACTCGTCGTCGCTGAGCGCGTCTGCGCGACGCAGCTCGCTGTCAGAGGAGCTGGAGGAGCGGGCGCCGGCCGGTGCCCCCTCGCGGACTTCCTCGCCTGTTTTGACACATTAGATAGATACTTCAGTGACCAGGAGTGGATGCAGGAATGTGATTGAGGTCTTGAACACATTTAGGAAGAGGGGACTTGATCCAAGTAGGCAAGATAAAAACTAAAAATTGCACATTTTATATAGTTGACTTCAGAACAAGTTAGTGCAGTGGCTAAATAAATGACTAGAATAATTATTATCAAGTAATTTTGAATGCTGCTCACGCTTATTACATACATAGTTATTGCGATACTCGGCTAGGTATAGTAGGACTAGTTACAGAGTTATCAGCTGACCGTCAATGAGATCTGCGAAGTCGTCAGCGGCGGCCAGCGTGCGCGTAGCGGGCCGCGGCCGCCAGCGCGAGCCCTGCTCAGATCCTGTTGAGTAATACATCCAAACGCATTAGTACCTCGCTAAGCCTTGATCTCCTTTGACCACAGAGGTATTAAAATTCATCAATTCAAATTAAAATTCATGTCAAGTCTGTCGTCATCTCGACGTAAACACTCAATACAGTGCGCTAACTTAGGTTTATTACTAAACAAGAACGAAAATTTTCGTTGTAACATATGTATTATCGTGTACCATTTGGTAGATTACCATAACCAATTTGGATAAATTATCTAGTGTTCTCAATAAAGTGGCATGATCACATTGATTACTTTGAGGAAAGTTTACAACTACCGAGTGGGCATAACCACGCGTTACAGCTCCGTTTCATTCCGCACCTTCTGCGTCCCACTTTTGAACATATGAATATGTATTCACGTACTGAAGAGCTGCGTGTCGGAGTCGGACCGCGAGTCGTCCTCGTCGCGCACGTCGTCCAGAGAGTCGCGCGCTGCCATCGCGCCGAACGCGCGCCGCGCCTCGCCCAGCGCCGTGCCTGCGGGATATTGCACTGGTTGGTGTACCAACTATCAAACCTAATATTACAACGGTTGGATAATAGGAAGCGCTAGAGTACAATGACAAAATCCACCAGCGCATATCAGACAAACGTCCAGCGCGTTAGAGTGAGGTGGAGAGGACTCCCGAGTATTCCGATAAGTTAATAAGAAGTATGTTATTTGTATTAATATTAAATGTAGTGTACTGACCAGCGGTCTTGATGCGCAGGCGCGTGCGAGGCCGCGCGGCGGGCCGCGGCTGCTGCACCGAGCTGTCCTTGCTCTCCGAGCTCGACTCCTCCTCGTCTAGATGTTATAACATGTTTAATTTTCATGTATGTTATTGTAGAAAAATTCTACTTTTTATATATTTTTTAAATCGAGCGATTCGACTCGCGTGAAATGACCACCTTTTTCCACAATATGTATGAGAGAAAGGAGTAAGGCAAAAATGATAATAATAGAAAAGGGTAAATAAGTGAAATAAAAGTAAAAAGTAAAAGGGTAAGTAAGACTTTACTTGTCCTGGAGGAGAGTTTTAGATCAGATCTAGATAATAAACTAATTAAATTAATGTTAACAACAATAACTAAGGCACATCAACTTCGAGTCCATCGACTTCGCCGTCGCTGGCGCACATATCGGCCACCGCGCTCCCTGCGCCCCCCGCCCCTCGAACCGCGAGCTACGCGCTCTGGCCCGCAGTGCGAGGGGCGACGCGACCGCGAATTTAACTTACTAAACACTCGCCCTGAGGATGGACCCCCGACGGGTTCGAAACTAGTCGGTGCCGTCACCGGACGTTAAAACGTGAGTAAGCCGTGTGTTAATTTTAATTAGTTTATGATAATGCCTCACGAAAGTTTAAACAATTTAATTAAGTTCTAGATAAGTTTAGACACTTTGAATTGTAAAATAATGACAACGAAATATTGTGGCACTACTCCATACGCATTCAGTAACACTCAGCCATTTGAGCTTACTGTTACTACCCGTTGTAGTTACGAGTCTGTGGAAATTACGCCTTACACGTAATGAAAGACCTAGTTAGCTGCTAAGATGCAGTAGTTGATCCCAACAGCTGACGTGTGAGTGTGTAATATGTGATGTGCTCACTCACCGGTGTCGTGCAGCTTGCCGAGCACGTCCTCCGCCTCGTACTTGTGTATCAGCTGCATGATGGCCGCCTGCTGCTCCTCAGCCGCCTGATACGACACACAGTAATTACACGATATCGATATCTTCACGATATAGGATAATTCGAATACCCATTGTAAGAAACATCACATTTCCAATACATTACTAATCATACAAAACGCAGTAACGTAGCGATGGACTGGTATTTCACATCCAAATATAATGCCGATTGTAGCATGAGTTACAAACATTTTCTTCTCGACTCACCTCGGCCTGCGCCCGCTCCAGCAGGCTGAGCTGCTGCTTGAGCGCCTCCACGCAACGGTAGCGCAGCACGTACTGCTCCCACAGCTCCTCGATCTCCTTCTCGAGCGCCGTCAGTTCCGACTGATAAGCCGGTCTGGTGTAAAGTAAATGGGCTTAACAGTGTAATGTTGTAAAGCTCTAAGCAAAATATCACCGAGGGCCCATCTCCTGTATTTTCCCTTACCCTTTAAGTATTTTTTTGTTTATGTACTCCATCTCTCATTCGCACATTGAGTCTCGCAAGTGCTGGTCGCTGGTTGTGGATGATGATGGATAGTGGTTATCTTATGATGTTATAAAATCTTGTAATAGCATAATACTGCTAACTCTTTTGTTATCTTCTACTAAAAAAAACATATCTGTCTTAATTAGATATTGTGTAGTAGTTTATGAACGTACTTGATCTTCTGCACGGTGTGCAGTCGCTTCTCTGCGCGCTGCAGCTCGGCGGCACGGCGAGCCAGCTTAGCGTCGAGCGCGGCTGCGCTTGCTGCCGCGTCCGCCGCCTGCGCGCGCGCCGCCGACACTTGCTCACGCGCCGCTCCTACTCCGCGCGTCAGGCACGCCTCCAGCGACGACATGTCTAAGGGACGCGACAGCGCTTCGTCGCGCTGCTCCTATATACATATATTTATAGATGTAGATCAGTTCTAATTTTTTTTACGCTACAAAGCATGAAAACGACGCCGGCGCTGTTCAGAGCTGCAGTATCAAAAGTTCATATTGGGATGTCACTAATATGATCGATATAACTTTTCCTAGGACGTCCCCGCGCTGCCACGCTGCCACTCACTTTTGCAACGTAGATTTGTCTTGTCACACTCTCTGAAACGAATGTAACGTTTCAATTCATTGGATGCTAGTATCATAATACCATCTCAATTATATAACGTAGACTAATGAAACGCTATCAAAAACATTTCAGACCTGGTGTAATACAGTAAAGAATTGGTATACCTTGTTGTTGGCCTCCTTAGCCAACAGGTCGTAGATGAAGGCGCCCTGCGCCGTGATCTCCGTCGCCAGCGACCGCGCCTGCTTGATCTCGGCGACCTATAATACATTGTCTAATTGATGTTGTTGCGGGCTCTACCATTCTTAAATGATGTAGAAGCAAGACGTGTGCCTATTATTACTAACCTTGCTAGTGACATCATAGGAGAGCACGGCGGAATCCGCACGCAGGTCGTCGGGCGGCGGCGCGATTAGCGCGGCGCGCAGCAGCCGGGCCACCTTCAGCAGCTCGCGCACCGCCCATCCATCCGCGCCGTACAGACGCTTACCGTTCAACTTCAGGTTGGCGCGAGAGTGCTTACAAAAAAAAATCTTTAATTATTTTGAGCGTGTGCGCCATCTGCGATTATTGTCATTAATTTAAAAGTGGTATATTGTTGCTGTATGTAAATATATGTATTTTTATTATTACTATCTATATTATTAATGCTCTTCTAAATAACCGAAACATAACCACCTCAATTCACTATAGAACATAAGTTATTTTAGCTCAATAACGCACTGTTTAAAGATTCAAGTTTGTGAGAGGCCACTGGACGAGGGAGGTCTGTATGTAGCAGACGTGTAAGTTAATAAATAAGGACAATGAATAATCGCACGTACAAACAGTTCAAGAGCGTGTGAGACGAGAGCGACGCGTCCCTCTAAGGTATTTCCGTTCCCGGCGACCACTACGTCGGGGTCGAGCCGCGCCACCAGCCAGCGCACACAGGGCTCCAGCAGCGCCCAGTTCGGAGTCCGGAAGCTCTCCACGGAGATCGCTTGCGGGTAGCCCAGCACGCGCATCACTTCGATGAAATCTAGACGTATCGACGACAAATTATCTCTGGTTTAAATGTTGTTTACTAATTAGTGAATGATAAATGTCAGTGAAAATGGATAATCTTACGCTTTATTATGGTTCATTATTCCAGTCTACAACTTGGTTGCTTCCAACATCCGATGTGTCAAACAAATGACATTTACAAAATAAATAAAAAATGACATTTCAGATAAGTTTCTTTAGTTTTCGCGATAGAAATACTATCCCAACCTTTCCCTATCAGGAGGAAGATGGAGATTAGAGTTGAACCACCGATACCTCATTCATCAGACGATACGCAGCAGCTTAAAATTATGGTGTCCCACGCAAATATATTCACTAATATCAGTCCTTAATCATTTATAAATTATAATAGACTCTGTCAATCCCCTTTCACAATTTATTAGAAAATACTCACTTCTTATATCTCTGTAAGACATTTTGATTTATTTTAAACAAAGCATGAAGAACTAAGGAAGTCAGCTAATGTTTTATGAGTTTTGTAATTGAGTAGTTGCTATGGCAACACAAATAACGTTCCATTACAAGGTTTATCCAATATTTCTTGTTTTTTTTATATAATTTTTATAAGGAAGTTTCATTTGGAAAGGAGCTCTGGTGGCACCTGCTGCTATTGTTGTTGCAGCAACCTTGGTTATCTTTAGGTAAATTTGAGTCAGAGATATGCATACATTGCTTACTCATACGTGTACTCGTACATACACACATATATAACTTGCGCATGACAGACAAAATACATACTGTTTTTTTATGTACTTTTTTTAGGTGAACAGAAATTAATTTTAGCATATGATTACTTATTAATAATTAATTAATAATAGTTGCACGTATGCTTATACTGTTGTCAATTACTATGTAATATTAAACATTTGTTTAGAATTTTATGTGTATCATATAGTCATCATCTACCGTTTTAGTCATTGAAAAAGTAAACATACATTTAATGTAAAATACTTATACCACATTCGGCTAATTTTAATGATTAACGTCTAGTGTTACAATAAATTAATTTTTTTAAATATAGTTAAATTAACACATAATAATCACTATAGTGCAATAGTAGATCCATTGGCTTTGGCTATTAGGAGCATTACCTCCCTACAATACTTCAAAAAAGGTTTTCGGATTTTGTCGTTGTGCACAATTTGCCTGATAAATACTTTCAGGCAAATTGTGCACACTATATATATAGCAATGTCTATCCTTTACTCAGTCATGGCGAAGATTGCTAAATCTGGGACAGTTTGTAAGGATATGGCATACTGTTTTTTCTATTGTACCACATAAAATATTTCATCATTGGTCATAAGAATTACGTTCGTACACGTATGAATATGTTCACGTTTACGTTATTCAAGACTATGAGTTGCATAATTACGTGTTCTTGCAATATACCTAGATTCATTACGAGGTTACGCCGTTTTTAAGTAACGAGTATAATAGGACATTCAAAAATTTGGTTACAATTTATGTAAGCGAGACAAAGTGGATGTTTGTCACAAGTTTTTGTAAAAAAAAAAATAGTTCATAGACAGACTACAGATTTATATAGCAGTGTATAGATTAGTCTAAACCTCATAAGGTTTGGCAAGAATATAGTGTAAGGGGTCCAAATGACAATGTATAAAATAAAAAAATAAATAGTGTCTTTGCGTCTGTAATTTTTGTTGTTCCATCATCCGTGAACATAATTCCAATACTGCAAAGAATACTAAGGGCACAAATAACAACTGTATTGTTAAACTTCGAAAATGGAAAAATTATAACAAATCTTACAAATAAAACGCAGAGAGTACATCATAAATTTTTAATGTTAAACATTATATCTACTTCCACACTACTATAGGGTTAAACTGTACATAGACTCCACATTAGTTAAATTGAGCACAATAACAATATATTGTATACGACAGTACTTATTTTATAATGATATAGTGCATCTAATTTGTATCCGTTTACATCATTTGGTACAAATGTGAATTAATAATTTAAAATCTTCATATATTAGAAGCTGTATGAATTGTCTCCGACGTTAATGTCGCATACAATATATTATTAAAACAGGATCTGTCATATGCGTGTATATCGTCGCGGAAAAGAGGGATCTTTATGTAATAGTTCCCCCCTTCCCCATAAGACAGTCCTGAATTATCTCACCCCCAAGGTCAGCAAAGCTGTCTCAAACTAGACAGCTTAAGGTAGGAAAACTCTTTGTGCTTATAAATCTAAAAATATATGATCAGAAAACATGCATAATAGAATTTTTTTTTATGTTAGCCAACTCCTCGTAATATCTTTGGTCCCCCTGTAGACCAATTAGCTCAAAAAGACAAGAAGTTTACAAATTGCAGTACAAAGGTGTTGAATTGAAAATGGCTTGTATTCTGTTAATATGGTCTTAAAACGAATTTAAACGTAACCAAACCAATCAAATAATGTTGTCAATTGATAAGCATTAAGTTTGAGGTGTGCTGACACTGTGAAGGTTAGTGTGTGCTCAATTTAATAGAAAAATCATAAGTCTACAACAGTGGGCGGCCGCCGCAGCTCCCGCCTGTGCGCCTCCTCTCGCTTCTGCGCCAGGCGGAGCCGCGCGGCCTTCAGGTGCCTGCAATAAACATTACAAAATATATCTTACATCATTAAGAAACAAAACAATTCGCACATTAATACATAGTAATGTCCATCAAATAGGATACTATAATTTTATACAAAATTAGCGTTAGATCTTGAGATAAGAAAATGTATGTGAGAGAATCTTTCTTTCATCATTGAATCAATTCCAGATTGTATAGCTATTATGTCCGAAATAAAAAATAATTATGTAACTATCATTTATTAAGCTCAGAAGCTTACTACAATGAACTGATAGACACACCAATGTGTAAATACCCACTTCAACAACCTTTTTATTATAAAAGGTATAAAGTACAGTATACCTACATTATGTGACATCAAATAAATAAATATACATTGACATATATAACAATTGCTTTACACCTAAATTCTCTCTCTCAATACTATGGCACAAGGCCACCGAAGTCTAATGGATAAATCAAATGTCATGTATTTTAAAATCCATCCTATTATTATTAATAATGATTATTATTATGTGAATTGCTAGCTCCTTCAGCTCACCTCTGCCGGATCCTCTCCTGCGTTTCGGGTGCCGGCTCGCGCTGGGTGACGGCAGCGTCACGGATCAAGTTGCGCAGCTTCCGTAGGCATTCCGCCAGGTTCAGCTGCTGGGACCGTGTCGTGTCTGAGCGGATGATCAGATACCCTTCTTTGGACAACTTCTTCCCATGCTTGCAATATACAGAGAAAACATTATTATACAACAAAAGGAAATGATATTTTACAAAAAAATTCTGTTCATAAGACATGGAGTTTAGTATAGTTTTTGTAATTCAGAAAAATACAATACATTTTATATAATGGAATTTTAGTAAGTGTCAAAGGATCAATTAGGTCTTTAAATGTTATGGAATGCCTATATCCAGCAACATCCACAATTTTGAAGCATTATTGCATTGTGGGTTTTTTAGTGGCAGTGCATAAGGAAAATGAGGGAAGAAGGAATGGGAAGAAGATGGGTCTCGGAATTCTCATTTAGCAAACAAGAAGCAGAAGTATAAAAACCTCTTCTCCACACCTATTTTCTATGTTTGTTATTTGTAATGAGAAATTTTACAATGTGTTATGAGATAGTTCTCATAACACATTACTGTGTGCTCATAATAAGTAGTCTACACTAACTACTTATTATGAGCACACAGTAGTTGTGTTACATACCAATTCAAGTAGTTTCTCTTTAACATCAGGATGCAACCAATCTGCCTCGCTCAGTTTGAATCTGAGATCTACTTTTGTGTGCACCTGGAAAATAAAAATTTAAACAGTTACTTTAACATTTTATATTATATACACAAACATCAGTACACTATAATATTTAAAAAGAAGTCAACAAAGTCCCTACCAGAAATTGCTGGTGACATTAAGAAACCCATTACAGCAAAGTGGGCTAATTAATAGAATCTCTGCTATATATATATATATATAT
>DWLR01003136.1:0-14057 GCA_018246295.1 Papilio alexanor hazarajatica | reverse complement strand
TTTGGAATTCTTAACCAAAGAGGAGATATTTCAGATCAAAGTGGTCATTACGACAAAACGCTAATTTCATATGTAAGGACCTAATATTAAAATAAAATATTGCCTTCGCTTACAATCAGCGAAAGGCAGGACCGAAGTCAATGTGGGTGTTAAGGGTGGTACCGATCTTTTTGGCGATCAGTGGGGGAGGCCTCCGTTTTTTTGATGATAGCCTTCTTAATTTTTAATCTGTTGAAGTTATGGAAATTACAACAAACAAATCATTCCTTTTAAAAGCAATAGATATGTACTACTATTGCGAAGTATTATTAAGAATTAAATTCATAAAATGATATTACAATGTCTGGAGTCACAGTTTTAATTTCTAAACCTGCAAAGTGTTTGAAAGTCAAAAATTTACTCGACAGTTTTGTTTATTTAGTTCAAAGCTCCGCCAATTTTTAATTATAATAACATTTACAATTATAGTTTAAAACTGCCGTGGGATTTAATACGACACTTTCCTCTATTAACCTATTGTTAAAAAAGTTCAAGACATATGGCCGTTTCTGAATATTGAAAGCGTGAGATTAAAGGCATTATCAAGTGTTATATACTTTATGTTCGGAGTTGAACAACAGAAGTCGACAGATTTCTTGGCCAAAGAGTGTGATCACTTTGAATGCTGAAAAAAGCTCAAGTTGCTTATTTTGGGTGCTAGAGGGATACAAAATTCCATTCGGTACTCAGATCATAGTCAACTTTTAATTAAAACTTTTTCAGACTATTAGAGCAGAGGAGGGGAATCAATAATGCAAGGAAGCGGAGAATGGGACGAGGACGAGGACTTTGGCACCTTCAGACGAAACGTGGAATTATTTCTTTACACTGGTTTTTGTGGTATTTTTTCGGACGAGCCGGCCGAGTTATGTAACAGTTCAAGCTCATTCATTATTTTGGTCCTAGTTTTGAGTTTAAAAAGGTATCTGACTCTGTGTGAAATAACTTTTAATATATTACTCAGTAGATTTGTCAAAGTGAGCGTACAGATACGCGGTAAATGAAATCGACAACGGGTGGATGGTGGTTTCGGATGTCAGTGAAAGTAAATTCAATATAGGAGCAATACTTTGCTGCTTGCTTACTTTTTGATAGATTGCTCGTAGATTTCAGTTCTTAATTTAAAATGTTATCTTCTGGCGTTTTAGTGCCAATACTTCATTTTATTACTCGCCGACAAATTGTCAGCCGGATTTCGATCCTGAAACTCCAAATTTTAAGTAAGATCAATTCAACCACTCGACCATCGTTACCAAACAATAATTGCCACTCATATAGAAGTATTATAACAAAGGTTGTTAGTGAAAGCAATTTTAATGAGTTTAAGTACACTTTCCTTTGTTTAGTAAGCATCTTTACGAGCACACTTAAAATGAGATGGAAAGTAATAAAGTTAATGAAATATAATTTATTACTGTACAAAGTAGGATTTGGTATATAACTATATAAGGTAAATAGGTATATTAAGTTTAAGTAGTCTGATAAATGTAAAATGTTTGTTGTATGCTATTCGTCTAATGCCCGTTTAAAGAAAACTCTGAATAGGAATAAAAATCAAAAATCCTGAAGCTTTTCTTGGGAGGTAGGGCGGCCCCTTTGCGAGAGCGGCGTAGCTAGGGACCTTAATGGCGGGAGCCCGCGCAGCCCCGCGCCCCCTCGCACCGCGGAGGCTGCTGTTCGCCCGCCAGTATCCCGCGGAGCGCGCCGACGCCTATACACGTATCGAGTAAAACCTCATTGTCGATCTGCGACTCCTTTTATTCACTACGTTTGTATTTAATTGTTTTTATAACATTAGAAAGTGCACGTTCTGTAATTTTTATATAATTTAAGTGCTCCTTTCATAGATAAAATAGTGTCGCGGCGTTGTTTTTTCATCTCGGGTCCTGAAATGGAGGCAGGAAGCGGATAGGGCGGGACGCTTAGATCGGGACGTACTACGCCCGTAGCGGAGGCTGTACCGCGCAGCTTCCCTTGCCATCTCTATGTACCCAGCTTCCTGATTTGTAATCGAGTTGTACAATTTTTGGGGATAACAATTGACAGGACACATTCGATTAAACGCACCTTAAATAAATTTAGTTTTATGTAATGTTGATTGTTGTTTATATAGAAATTATTATCTACGAACAACCGTAAGTAATAGAAGAAATATCGCTCCCAATTTGAGGGTATACGGAAATGATTGCTTAGCGTTATTTATACATATAGGTCTTCCATATTATTCTAGCGAGTGAATGAAATTATAGATGTTTATATCCTTACATTATACATACTTGTTAAGCTATGTTTTGAAAACATAGGACTTTGATTAGTATTTCAGAAAAGCGTATGCCATAATATTTTTAAATTGTTGGCGTCGCAAAATAATATAGGATATGAATTATTATCGTTTTAACTGAATTTGGCACATCTGCCATTAATTGATACTAGATTTAGTACATAAAACAGAGATCCTTAAGCTTGTACTGGAAGATGGTCGCTAGGTATATAAAAAGAACTGAATGGTGTATGGGAACCCAAAATTGATCTACATCTTTCTCCGATTTTACCATTAGGTGCCATAAATTGAAATTAGGATTCTTCTCTTTATTTAAATACTTGACATTTAGTTTCATCTTACAATCATAAAAATTATTATTATTATTTTATCGATTTTGTTAAGATGTTCATGGTATTTTGTCATATCAGGATTCTAGGGAAGGTAAAATATGGCTGCCATTTTGCATTTCTTTTCCAAAATAACGCAATCAATAAGGATAGGCAGAGATAACGGATTTCCATTTGGCACGTTCCTGACCCCCCCTCTGGTTCTCTGCATACAAATTCGTCGGTTATGGGTTTACGGTCTTTAGATTGCCTTCCTTTATTATGATCCCTGATGGATATTAAGTAGTTCTGTATTTTGCAATGTTTTTCTTCTATCTTTGCTTTCGATATGGTATTTGTCTAGCTATACGAGAACACGCGCCGGTGGCGGCAATAGAACATAACTTGTGTTACCTCACAGTTTTACGCGTAACCATGCAATATAAATAGTTATTCACTGAGTGCTTGTATTACGTATGTTATCCACTAGTAGCAATTTATCCTTCCGTTTACAGAAAATTACCATACTCTCAGGATTTTAAACTTTATTGGATATTGTATATAATTTTCCGGTACATCAATTAGTTTCTATTTTCAGATTTTCGCATATTAATCGTTTACAAATATCTCTTGTCTATTCACAGTGATATATTTTCACATTTGCGACTTATTGAACCTAATAGAGATTGTCGTATCTTTTAATTTTTTTTACCTTTTTGTTCTTTTATTACTACCTATGTTAATGTTATAAAATCGAAAAAAATTAGGAATGGCAGCCACTAACTGCGCGACGTAGCGTAGACTGGCCTTTCATAAAATGGACTGACGATCTGCTAAAATTAGGGGAGTGCCAAGGATTCCACTCGGATATCCGTCCAGGCTTATGGCTAACAGCAAACGTTCGTTGAAACTAATGACAAAAGAAATTATTATTTTACATCTCGCAGATATTAAATTTTCTTAGTACGGTGGAACATACTGCGATCGCCAACCCGCCTGCCAAGCGTGGCGATTATGGCACATTTCCCCCCATGATGATGTTATCAATGGGGGAGGCCTATGTCCAGCAGTGGACGATCATAGGCTGAGGTGGTGGTGGTGATGGTAGATATTAAATATGCATATGTCCTCGAATGGGCTAACAAAAATGATGATTACTTTTGAATCCTATACAAACATACAAAAGGTAATCAACCAAAAAGAAACAGAGTGCTTACAGATTTATCTAGATGTAACAAAGAAATGCACAAAGCGTAGCACTTTCGCGGCGCACGCGCGTATGCAGTTTTGCAATAGTGCAAGTTAATGTCGATATTTGTTATTCTGTCAGCATTAGTATTCGAATCCGCCGGTGTAAGTTTTGTGAGGAAACTACTGGCAGAGCATCCGAGACACCTGTTTAATGGTCTTGGATGGAGTCCAATTCTTGAGGACTCCGGCATGATATATTGGCTTTGCTCGACACTCGCCTGTTGCTATTGCACTGGAAAATAAAACAGTGTTATTATACATAGTAAATTGTAAATTTTAGTTATTACTACATAAAAAATGTGTACATAAAAGTTAATACCATCTTGATAGAATAGTTTGTTCTCGGTAGATAGAGTGCTATTTTTAAAAAATATTTATTTTCTACAAAAAAAAATTGAATTTTGTTACTTTCTATCAATAATTTCAACTTCTTTACCTCCAAGGATATGGATGAAAGATATGGTGATAGTATTTAATAATGTTAATTTAGGATTTTAATTTAGGCTATAATTGATATTTAAAAGCAATTAATTATTATACTACTAAGGGTATCGATGGTAATTCATTATATGCTTATATGACAGGACAATGTTTACGCCTTTTTACTCGTTTAGTATATCAAGTACTTAATATTGAAGAATATTTAATATCATTTGAACGTTTTCGATGGTAAAAGTGTCGTTAAGAAAACATTCTCTTAGCGAAATGTTATATAGGACAAGTGCGATTTTACATTAATATTCTTTGACTGCCCATTGTTTAAAATCTAATAATATGATTATTTAAATTGTGTATCGCAACTCGAGCGTAAGTAAATTGTTATGCTTTGATAACATTTATATGCGACTACTGGAAGTGACAATTTAGGTTCAGTTGAGGTATATTCCTCTGTAGATGGGCTGTTAAGTACATTGTACGAATATTATATAGAAAAATGAGTGAGCCTGCTCAAGCTAGTTGACCAATAAGTTGTTGAGATATACATGGAGATTTGTACATCATATACTATATAGGTATATTGTTTTATGGAAACTATAATTCTCTTTGGCAAATTATTTGCACGTATGATAAAACATAAAGAAAATATTTTACAAGGAGTTAATGATAAGCGAGGATACAGTCTATCTGGTGTTAAATGATCGCATCCTTTCCCTGGAGTTGACATGAAGACGATTTGTCAATGTCATCGTTGACAGATACCAAGCGTCTCTGTTGGTAATTGGTCGGACTAAATTCTAATTTTAAAAGAATAATCTTTTAATGTTTTTTAACAAAAACAAAACCGACATCATAGTTGTATAATTCTTCCCTTATTAGAATAAGAAATAGAAAAAAGCTTTATTTACGCTGTCGGTTGCCATGGTAATGCTGTCAGCATTTTTTACACATGTTTTAACAATTTTTGACACATGTTTATTATCGAAATTAACATACGCGGAATCAAATTACCAAAAAATGTCAGCTAGGAAAATAAGAAACGAAAGCATGCGAAGCCGCGGGCAACACATAGTTTTAATTGTAAGTTATTTATAGCCGTGCTATGTCTCATTATAAGTCCATTAAATCCACCGGAATCCAATGAATCCACTTGCGAATATTCCCTTTCCTACATTTTTTTTAAATAGGTTCATAAATCACGAAGTTCTGCGGCAACAAACATAAAAATCTTATAACCGAATTGGGAACCTCATTTTTTAAGTCGGTTAATATTGAGAGATTATTTCTTATCATCGTTGTCTTAACTCTGATCTTTAAAGAACCTGATAGGTCTTTAAAGATCAGAGTAGAAGACTTTTAGAAGTTTGACACTCTTAACACAGTATTTGTAGAAGTTCTGAAACGTGGAATCTAGTCTTAAGATATAAATTCAGATTCAATGGATTTAATATCTGAATCAATTACTAGTATACCTTGTTTATTGAGACTGAGCACAAAAGATTTCTAGACATTTTTAACAAACTAGTTTCAAAAGTTCATTGGAGATGAGAGCGACAGAGGAGCGATCTTTGTGGCGATCAATGAGGGAGGTCTATGTCCAGCAGTGGACGACCATAGACTGAGATGGTGGTGGTGGTGGATATCGCGATGACAGCTAAGAATTTTGAATAATATTGCAAAATATTAACTACCACGTTGAGCGATTACGTTGACGTATTATTTTCTATGTTTAATGTTTTGCAACATTACCTGATACATCAGCAGTTACTAGTATTAAGATGTGTATACTGTGCTATAAAATACAATTGATGATTAAATTAATTAATTTTTACTATTCAATAATTTTGTCTTTGTTTAATGGTTATGTTTTAAAGTCTCATAATTTACGTTTTATACTCAAATTTACTACAAATGTCTCTTGGGTATAATAGAGCGAATATTCTAATTACATTTAAACATAATTATATTAACAAATGAATATGTTCATGTTAGGTGTACGAACTACGGAAACGTCATGTGAAATTTATCGATTTAATTATTATGTCTTCGCCAGAGCTTTGACCTATGATTGGTACGAACGAAGTACTTTTTACGACTTCCAATACGTCAATAAATAATTTAATAAACGCATATAGTAATATCTGTATTTCCTCTTATGTTTAGAATTTAGATTAAATGAAACGTAAGAAGAAAAAATAGACATTGGTAGAAGGGTTCACTAACTATATTTAAAGAGGCAATGACATAAAAAGACTTCTAATAATATTTAGCCCTGACCGGCTATTTCTAAATATGCTAAACAATTTTAAGTTAGGCAAGAGCAAAGAGATGAAGTTAAGAAGCGAAGTTCACAAGGTGGGATAAAAGGATAAGCTATAAATTTAATCGAATTTAATTAAGGAAAGCGATGCACATGATTTGCTTTCCGGGATTTAACAGTGACAAACATCCATACTAACCTATTCGTATAACCGGTTCGTATTTACAATCTAATTAAGTATATTTAAAAAAATATCGAGATCTTTCCTATGGACACCTTAGTTGTTTAATTTCTTTAGCGAACTAAAATGAAAAGAAATACCACCGACCTGAATTCATATTTAGTCTCCTAAAAGCAACAACAAAAACCTACCGTTCAAAGTCTTTGAGAACGCTGGTTCCATTACGGGGTTTATTCATTATATACTATATCTTTTGTACTTTTGCTTCGCTTTGTACGAAACCAGGGCTGGTATGAATTACCTAGCTAGCTAGACTCTTAGGTTAATAGATTAATTGCAATAATAGAAATTACTTCTTTCACTCCAATTCAAAATTATATTTAGTGGCGTCATCATTTAAGGAATTGCAATCTGAAATCACTCTATCTTATTCTCACAGATCTTTTTAAATTATGAATCGCAAAGAAATCTAGTATTTAAATAAAAGAAAAACAACCAGCCCGACTTACTTCACCCCTACGAAACTCCAGGAAAAATACGAATCGAATGAAACCTTACTTTTAAAAATCGGTCAGGCCATTTAGTTTCTAGGAGGTCTGAATGGAACGCACATACATACATACAAACATACATACATACAAACATACTTATGTACATATTATAAACATATTTATATACATAATCTCTTGTTTGGAAAAAGTGAACTATGGAACTAATAATAGATATAATTGAAATATTTTCAAAATAGTTTAATATTTAAGTAACCGGAATAGAATCAGTCAGTTTCACATATGAATACCCACGAGCAGTACATAACAAAGTAAAAAATCGTAAATCGACATAATATTATATCGTTTTCAATACAGTTGGCAGTTGATTAAGTACTTCATTAAACGGAGGCGTGAATGCACTCAAATGTTGATTTTCCAAAACTCATCCGTCGCGAAATAATCAGGAGCGTGAAATCAAAAGCTACATACGTATGTCTTCAATTCCAGTGAGTTCACATCTCGCTTACGTATGTCTCGCTTATGTATGTCGATGCCAAAAAATAACATATTACCTACGCATAAGTTTTACTTTGCTATGGCATAACGTATTAAATTCCCACCACGAGAGTGTTGCATTTATGGCGGGAGGTAATCAAGAGGGAAGTAGGTCTAGTAGGTCTTTGACGCATTTTTAATTAACACTTTTAAAATGACTTGCATAAACATACTACAAATTCATTTAAATTTATTTTTTAATAGTACTTGGCGAACAAAGGTTATAAAAAAATAGTGTAGTTAATTATTAGATGTTCCGGAAATGTTAGTTTCAAAACTAAAATCTGACCCATATTTTGTACTTTTTTTTTTTAAGTCAAAGGTTATTTTATTTAGTTTTAAAACAACCGCTTGTATTTAGAGTTGATTCTGGAAATTAAAGCGACTAATTAGAAACCGCCAGCGTAATTGCAATTACTCCGACGGTTTGGTTTCAACTGTGATCATTTATTGCTTTGTGACTTAATTTAGTCCACTCTATCAAAGGTAGTAAAATAAAGTTTTTAAAATTAACCCTCATCTCCGCTATTCTTAGATGGTCTATTACCGAGATAAAAATAAATGTAATAATCATAACCCATTTTTAGTCCATTCATCTATCCATATCAGCCTATGGTCGTCCACTGCTGAACATAGGCCTCCCCTATAGACATTGGGGGGGAAATGTGTCATAATTGCCACGGTAGGCAGGCGGGTTGGCGATCGCAGTATGTTCCTCCGTTCTAAGAAAAGGACGCTTTAGTCCGTCCTCCGGTGGTCTTTTCATCCAGACTCAAGACAGACATGTTCATGCACACATGTGTTTGTCCTGGGTGGGAATCGATCCACGACTGCAGGTTGAAAGGCTAGCATCTTACCAACCGCGTCAACGGTGACGGAACGCGTCACTTTTAGTGTATTTATATGTGTAATTATATGGATTTTAAAAGAAAATCCACAGTTCGGAATCAATTTCTTCATTTAAATATACTTATTTTTTCTTTACCTGTCTGTAATTCATGTGCTATAATTATGTAAATGTATGTACATTGTGTAATTTTTATAATTAGACAAAAGTTTAATAAATAATATTCAAAGATAATGAAGAATTTTCCTGGTACATAGCGAGGCCCATAAATAAGCAAAAAAATTATTCCCCTGATTAATTTATGCTAGTCGGTTGTCACGTGACATGTCAAATTCACTCAGCCCGCTTCCCGTTGGGCTTTGACAGTAATGAAGGTATGTCACAGCGTCCCCAGGGAGTCCTCCTTCATTTTCAGGGGAGTGTCCTGTCATTGTTGTGTTCCTGTACATTTCCTCTCTTGCCTTAATGGGACTGCTATATCTGTGTCACTATCGGTGTTGTTTGCATAAGCTAGTTGCCTAAGACATAAAAGCTTCAAAGAAAATTTACCAATTGGCTGTGGATAGAAATAAAAGAGAATGTAATATATCTCAGATTTCATTTGTAATAGTTGAATATTTCTTATCTTTGCATAGAGATGCACAAGATGCACATGGAAAGAAGGAAGACAGATGTCTTCCTTCTTTCCATGTGCAGAAAAGGTAAATTTAAAATAGAAGCTAAAATAATAAAAACCTAAGATTGTCGCAATAACCTGTTATCATAAAAATCAAACGATTGACTCTCTAATTAATATTTTTTTGATTAAATAAAATCAAAACTATTATTATTAAGCTACAAATGTGAGAACATTGTATACGTACAATTTACATGATTGACTAAGTCAGGCTTATCTGTAACTGAAATAACAAGGCGAATGAATTTCAAACAATGTTTATCATATTACCTTCAACGCCTTTATGTTTACATGATTCAAACTATGCCAATCTAAATACGAGTAGGCACCTGTTTGAGATGCTCATATTACAACAATAAAATTTATGGCTACAAAATGGTTACATATTTTTATCATCACCACCACCGACGGATAATTATTTGGTGTCAAAATCTTTAATATCAATAAAAATCAATGTTGGTATGTTTGTCGCGCATAGAGATGCGTTTCCTAAACCATTGATCAGATTGTGATAAAGCTTTGGTAAAGTTTTAGTTTATGAAAATGCCCGCGAGTGTCTCTGGTCCAAAAAATCTATATTCATGCAAATATAAAAAGGGTTTTTCGTTTTTAATTAAACATATTGCGCTATATATTATACTTTTATGTTATTTAAAATTTTAAACTTTACGTGGCATTGCAAAGCATGTCGGGTTCAGCTAGTAGTTTATAAAACAGCGTATAAATACAATTTAAATTATCTCTGATTATGTTAGATACTATGAGCGTATTTTACGTCGATCGTAGCAAAACTAATTATTGAAAGAGATGGTACTTCGCCAGTCAAATGCGCCATAAACGTTTTAGTCCCCGTGACAATGAGTGCTGTGAAGTACTCGAAACGAACGAAATATTATGCGATTAAATCAGTAAAATTAGTTCAATTTAAATACCCGTTAAGGTTTAAATAGTCGGTAAAGTTAGCATACTCTTAAGTAACAACTTTCATCCCTAATGACGTGATCGCGATAGAAGCTTATTTCCTATAGTCATTGTTTGCTTGCGTAATAATATAATACGCGTTAGTCAGTGCGTTGCATAAATAAATGTTGCGTACGTGGTGGGATATCGTAGGAGAGCCTTCCCCATTGCAACGAGTGATTTGAGGTCACGCTAAATTGCCCCCTTCCTCTGCTAGCAATTGGTCATGTACCTCTAGACACAGCCGGTGTAATCTGATGGTTAATATGAATGGATGGTATCCCGGGTACATTTTTAAAAAGGATGACGACCTATATTTATATCGTATAACCCAATTCTCGTATCAGTATACGACAATTGGGTTATACATGTATATTTTAAATGATGTAATGGAAAAAGAACCACAAAGTAGGTAGGAAAATAGGAAGTAGGAAAATATTATTGAGATATGTACATTTGGCTTTATGCTCGGTACATCTTCTCGATTCATCTACATTCAAATTTTATTTTTAGATACATCATTCCCTGAGCTGTTTTTGCTAAACTGGTGCGCACTATCTTTCGACTGTATCGTCTTTTAACATCATATGTTTGATTATGGTCTAGCACCAATTTCATTTTTGTAAAAAAATTGCCATACATTAATCATAAGATTTAGCAAGTAATAAGTAAAATATAACGTAAAAATGAAAACTAAGCATCTGTTATTGCACTAAAGAATTCTAAATTTATTTTCTCATTTAATACATGTTTTTTTCTAAATTTAGAAATGAAGAGTAATTGTCTGACATTGCCTATATAAAGCCTAGGAACCGTCATTAATTTTTTGTTCATTGTCGAGGTGCCGGGACGATGTAAACTTCCTCATTTGAAATAAACAACAATTCAGCGTGCTACATTTTCCCATTCCATCCATTCTAGGAAAGCACTAAACCCAATAGTCCAAATTTTTGACTTACAGTCAGTAAGTATGCTGGGAATCATTTTTTCCCGACTGATAGGAGGGTAATCTCTTAGCGGGTATAATAAACAGCTCATTCGATTCGGTCGGGTTGATTGGTTTTTTAACTATTGCTTGTTACGTTTATAGTTGAGTAGGGAAAAATTTATGCAAATTTTAAAATAAAGTATTCTAGTCACTTCTGTTTATCTGATCGTGATATACTAAAAAAAAAACAATTTTGCAACTGAAAAAAATGCTGGCGTACTGTTATTCTGTTCCCCGTGTGAAGCCAGTGCACGATATAAGGATCAAAATTATAACAAATAAAAAATGATAAGAAAAATAATATACCTAACAAAATATAAATATTGTTTGGTTAATATAAAACACACGAGCATGATGTCAGAAGTATAGTGTCACATATTAGAGAGATTAAGTAATGAGCATAGTGTCACATATTAGAGAAGCAATCTGACAGGAGACAAGTGTGATACATGTTTATATTTTTAGCAGATGTCCTGATTATGTGACGAGTTCATTGTGCTAGTGACGTTACAGAATGTAAATACAGCGGTCCGCCTCAGTTTTAACAAAGGCCTCGATCTAATAGAGCTACGAATAGACCACCTGGTATCATTCATAAAGTTAACTTATTTAAATGTCAAATCATTTGAAGACTATATCAAACGGGTTGGTGACATGAATAGATTTAGTATTACACTCGTTGTTAACTAAATTTGTTATGTCGTCAGGATGTATTAAGTGGCATATACCTGGCACAATTAGATGTCTTAACTTTTTTGAGTTCTATATCGAAAGAATTTGGAATATAAATGGAAGTCCATTATAAGGCTAAAATTTACTAAATTTGAATTTTAACTTTAAATTCTTTTCTTAAATTTTAAACTAAGAACGCGAAATAGGGTAGAAGATTTTCTTCTTCGCATTAAGATTTATTTTTAAATTAATTACGATATATTTGTGTTTGCACTCTGGTTTGTCGCAGACAATATTAACTGACCCATTAGTATCTAAATTGTTGACCTGTTGATTTTTATAAACAATAATATTCAAATATCAGATAGTTCATAGAGACGACGAAATATAGAGTACTTAGTGTTTCTGAAAATATTATTACGCACATACTTTCGTACCAATTTAAAATACGCTCACAGTTTATATTTTTTTCATCTTTGTAAAGAACCATTCTTAAGCAAAATAGCCGCGGAATAAGGCACGATCCAATGCTATATATTCTCAACGCGGGCTCTCGTTACAAAGGACGAAGGAACTCGATAAATCTGTGTCAGGTCAAGTCTTTGCTCTTTGCTTCACTTACGTTCTTAACCTTTGTAAGGAATATTAAAGATGCTTACAATATCTTAAGAATTTTTTATTCTTGTTATCCTCATTGGTGTAAGCAAAACTAAAGTATCCAATATTAACTGATTTAAGGTATCCTCTTAACTTTGAGGTCTGGTACTAAGCTGTCGCGCGAGAGAATTTCAGTATTGCATGATAATAAAAAATGTACTCCATGTTACTCCTAATTTAATTTTCTAATCTTGAAAGAATTATTAAATACGCTTAAATAGTTTTAGAATTTACTTATTTCAAACATTTAGTATAGGTCCCAAATCCATCCTATATTAATGGCAATCATAATGTTAGGGCCCATTTTAACAAACTATGCACCTCGTTAAAGATCGACCCATTTCTACCAACTGTAGAGTCCGTGCATTCATTTGCCATCCGCAAGGTCGCTCGCAGTGCGCGCGTGTCGTCCTCTCGCTATTCAGTTGTTCCACGCACACGTAACGAACAGAAGAGATGCATTTACCAACTCATTACACTTATTATGCGTAGAACCTGCCCTTATAATTTAATTAATTTATATTATGCATCGAAAGCCATTCTATTATAAGAAATAAAAGCATCCAAGTCCAGGAAGCAAAGGAGAAATCAGAGATAACGTGCTTCCTTCTCCTACCCATTGCTTTCCCCGTCAAAGTCTCTTTCCCTTCCTATACTTTTCTTATTAGAAAAGGGAAGAGGACTAAATTAGGCCTTCGGAAATCTAGATGCGAACGAAGTCGCCTGGAGCGCCTAATCCGATGTAAATAATCGTGTAACTTTATTATAAATTAAAATAGAGTTAGTTTCCATCCGCGTTGGCATGACGAAAGGAAATTAAATGAGTATAGACAAAGCAGGCGGAGTGTTGGGACGCGATACGTCCGCTCCTGTGATACATTCTGAGCTCCCTCCCTATGTATAGCTATGTTCATACGATACACATGCTGCAGTTATATTATTCAAGGTCATTCTCACGTGTTGTATAAGTTATATGATGCGAACTTTTACTGCTGTTTTTTTTGGTATCGGGGGAAATCTTTCTATGTCTTGCTTTAGGGGTAAAGACAGGGTTATGTGAGACTTGAGTCAAAAAACCCCTGGTTGGCCATCCTTGAGTGCAACGGGACAGGGTTCCGAAATTTCCAATGGAACATACCTGAACCGTATATTCCTAATTTCGACAAGATATTCCTTCAACTGACTTTCTAAATTTTGTACCTGATTTTAAACCCACTCACTAGGATTACATCTGATGTCTGATTATCAGATCAAAAATTTATACTTATTTCGTACTAAATATTAGGGGTATGACTTAATTTTTACAGATTTTTTGTTAGAGCTTATATTTAAAACAGAAATATTTCGCGGTCTTTTGTGATTTTCTTTGAAGGATCGGATACAAGAGTTTATAACACCAAACGATAAATCTATACAAGTTACATAACCTCTCAGAATAGTAAAGTATACAATG
>DWLR01003135.1:0-14059 GCA_018246295.1 Papilio alexanor hazarajatica | reverse complement strand
CATACTATTCCGATAGTAGTACGGGTTCGGGCCGGTAACGCCAGAAATCGATTTTCGAATTTTGCGATTTTGATTACATATTCGAAATCTACGCATAAAATCACGTATAATGAGGACAGATCCTCAGAGGTATTTTCAAATCAATATGGGTTCTTCAAGGGAGCGTACCTTTTCTTTAAAGGCCGGTTATGCGTTCTTTTAGATTGCAGTTCTTCTAGCGTTGTGGTTGTCCTTAGACGACTATGATTACAACATTAAGCGACACGCTGCTCGTATGATATATAAAAAAAACTAAATATGTTTTGATTACTATAAGGTTTAGAACAAGAACACAATTAGTCACCTAAAATATTTTGATTACAGTATGAATATTAAGAATTTATTTTCATTTCTTATAGATTCACTCAATTGCCTATTCCTTTTTCCTTGATTTTATCATAGAAGTAACATGAAGTATACGCAAAAAAATTTAAAGGTAAATATAAATCAACGAGTCAATTGTAAGCACAGTAATTAACTCCTAATAAAACTCCGAATTTGTGTCCGGACCAGAAAAATGTAAAATAATGTTTTTAGAAAGTCTTTTTTCTGTTATAATAAGCCTTACCGATATTTTATATGACCTCTCATTTGTGCAATCACGTGTTCTTGTCATATACCAATTTTCATTAGGATCGGTTGAGGCGTTTTTTAAGTTATAAGACATACAGACAAATATATTTTATATGGACTAGCATTAGCATAACCACATCTTCTTGTTAGATACCATTTTTCAATACGTTCGGTCAAGTCGTTCTAAGTTATAAGCGCCGATAGCCCAATGGGTACGGATTTCCAATCATGAGGTCGTGGGTTCGAATCCCGCCATTTGACTATTGTTGCTTTCGATATCCATTTGAGCTTAGTGAGAATAGTAAAAAAACGAGATATACAGCAGACATACAGACAGATATTTTACATAGTCTAACATTTGCGCAATCACGTGTTCTTACTATACACCAATTTTCAATAGGATCATCTTGCTGTTCTTATGTCATAACGTTTTTGTGTAACAATTTAAGTTTACAACAGACAGACAAAATTAATTAAAATGGTAGAATTGATGCCAGTAAGTCATTATAATATTTTTTTTTTTTTTAAAATTTTATAAAACAAAATGAAATTACTAACTCTGTAAAGTAAATTTGTATATTAGTAAAGATAAAAAAAAAACAAGGACGGATGCTAAAGATGGAATAAATATATTAATTGGGGTCTCTAACCTTATTAAGTGTGCGATATTAGAGAGTGCAAATTAAAGGGTCACGTAAACACGTGTTAAAAAGAAACATATTATGATCTGGAAAAAACTAAAATGAAAAGAAAAAAAAATGTGCCAATTTTTTTTTTTACTGAGTTACTTTTTAAGTAGGCATAGGCAGACTAGCGCGAATACAAAATAACATTACTTTTTTGTATAAAACAAAAATTTAAAATTATTTAACACACATTCGCCGAATAAAACCCTATTCATTATTTTTTTTTTTCATTTTTTATTTTAGAATAGAGAGTTTAATGACACCTAACTTTAAGATTAAACATTTTAGTTTACCTAATAAGGGCTATTGTTTACATAATAGTTTTTAAAAGCATAAATATATGAATATTTGCCCTTATAATTCATACAAAATGTCTTTGGTACAAACGAATTTAAGATGATGTCAGTATAGAACGAAAGCGGTAGAGCCCGCAACAATAAAATATGTTGCAGAATGGACAGACTCGACCGGTGAAATACCTCGACCTAACATCAGGTGAATAGGACCTGCTTGCTCATTTGCCACCTTTTTCAATTTAAAAAATCATTAAAAAAAATAATAATCTAATACAGAATACGACCGATGCAGAAAATAAAGAAAAAAAAAAACGATAAAAAAAATTACCTACAGAAATACTTTAAATGCGTAGAATTCGAAGTGAACTCGTTTGTTTTGTTGGCGGTGGCTCGCAACAGCATAGCTGACGTCGCACTCTGTAAATCACGGACTCATTATTTGCTTGAACAAACAATTCCTGGGATCATTTTCTTCCTCTCACAAAGAACTCTTTGCACGAACTGGAAATACCGTTTGTTTTGTTTGCAAAAACAGTTTGTATAACCGAATTCTGCTATCATAAATCATTCTGCTTTTTCTGTTTATTTATTCACGTCGTGGGGATGTTAATCTTGTTGCATTGTATGTTAATGTTGGTTCTACGTGTGCGCAATAGCTAGATTGTTTCACTTTTCTTTATTAAGTTCATTATTAATTCTTAGTAAAATATTTACTCCACTTATTTAATTTTCGTTTGTAGGTAAAAGATTGTAGTTAACCTGAGCTGAATGAACGTGCGATCCTGGAGCGTATTCAACGGAATATTCTGAAATTTAATAATAAAACATTACAATACTTATTTTTTCTAAGCATTTCACATACAATAAAATGTCTGCATGTTGTCAGGTGCATTAAAGCATGCATATTACGTGCATGTAATCTTTGACGTCGTGTAGGTTTTTTGTTTCGGATACGTCCAGAGTTCTGCGATACAGGCCTCGGTCTAGTTTAGCCTCCAATTGTTGTAATTGATCAACTGCGAGCATGAAACACGCCTCTTTCATTTATTGTAGTTTTGTAAAACTAGTTTTAAAAAATGTCTAGCTAAATTTATAGGTCTGTACTCATGATACTTGTATTATACAGTTAAAATCGTCCGTAAATATGTGTTTAGTGGATAGTTTAAGATATCGATCGCTTCAGCACACCATTAAATTTGTGTATTTGAAATTTGTATCAAACGAAATGGTTTTTTTTAAATTGCTAATATTATATCTACAACCCATTTGCCTATATCGATTGTTTTCAAACTAAATACTTAAAAGTAATTTTATTTTATAGTAACGAAGCTAGTCTTAATCCTTAACCTCGGGGTAAATTAATTTGCAATAAAAATACCTTTTATCTATAACAAATGGAATTATTAAGGCAAAATGGCCACAATTATGTACATAATAATTTTCATCCGAATAATTTCTTTCTCAAACCTTCCTCAATTTTCAAGAACACCAGTTAGCTTCGATCAAAAGGACGTCGTTATTTTTTATTCGAGCCTTAATAATTCTCGCTAATGAAATGTCAAAGCAGCAACCTTAGTAATGAAAGAAAAAAGCGTTCTGTATTAACTTCCGCCATTACGAATTACGCTTCTATTTTTAAATAAAAAAAGTAAACTTTTCATATTTTAATACGCATCTTATTTTTGACATAAACCTGGGTTCGTAGATACTACGAACTCATACTGCGACCTCAGAGTCAAAGTTCTCATCGTAAGTTTTGCTAAATAATAATTTGTGCTAACTTCTCTCTTTCTGCGTAGGGTAAAATAATGGTAGTTTTAAAAACGAGTGTTAGAAAACAACAGCGTTAGCAATAGAAAAGGGGGAAACCCTTATTCGCTTCATTCAGCAAAGGAAGATTTTATGAAGATTTTCGGCGGATTTAAAAATGAAGTTAAAAATCGAAACGTCTTCAGAAAGTTAAAGTAATTTCTGCACACCATGATTACTATTTATAAAAAATGTTTCCAATGCGTTGGCCAGAGATAACAATATTTCGTTCAAATTTATATTCATTAGTTCCTCTAAGAATAACAGATTTTGATGTTGGTTGGAAAAATAATTTTAACAGTCGTAACACTCTTAAACATCTATTATTAGGTGGAAAAAATGAGATATCTTCGATACATATAAAAGAATTTTAATTCTGAAAGATAATAAAAGAAAATCGCACTAGAAAATTTTAAATGTATTAATATATGTTGGCCTTATAATAAAAATACTATCAAACTAAGATGGTTTTATTTCTGATCATACTTGTAAAGTTTAAAAAAATACATCATTCAGTACTTCACGGTACATTCTGGACTTTTGCCAAAAACATTTTTGTTTCGCCAGGGCCGCTGCTACTGTTTATATAGATACTACATGTCCAATGCGAAATGTACGTCACGAATATGAAAAGCCTTTTTTTTCGAAAGGTTTTTTCGTAAACGCCTGTGTAAAGTTTTTTCGATCATACGTTTTTTTCTGTAAACGTCGCAATATTTTAAATTTTCGAATATAACATAAGGCTTCATTAACTATAAAAGCTTTAATGAAAGACGTTTATATATTTAACATTTATATTTTTTTTTAATCTCAGGCGTCATATTTACATCTGCAATTGTTATTAGCCTGGTTTCCTGATTGAGAGCCTGATTCTGTCTGATTGGATGCAAGGTTACAAAAACTCGCATACGGCTGAAAATTGGTACGAATGTTCGGGACACTGTTATAAATGCAATGTGAAAAGTCCCCATCGATCACACTCTTGCAAAAATTTTGTTCTAGGTTAAAGTTTCCAAAAATGAGCTATTTGCGTTTATCAGCCAAACTGTAAGCTTTATCATTAAATAAGTAGACAAACAAGATAAAAATTGTAGATCATGCAATTATTAAATCCAACTGCCCGTAACCCTATGAAACTTCGGAAAAGGATACGAATCTAATTTCTCTCCCCACCTCATTCTCATGTCTAGCAATGTCTATGTTATATACTGACATAGCAGTTATATTATGTATGCAATGTGATTTACAAATAAAGATAAATAATTAAATTTTATCGTATTTAATATAATGATTTTTCAGTTACATAATACAGTAAACGAACGTCCATCTGTCGATGCCCATATATTTTCTTGCTTATAATATTAGTAAGATGTAAAATAACGCTTTAAGATACCTGGTTTGGATAGAAGAAAAATTATATTTTTAATATCTGAAAAGATAGGAAATAAATATAAACGTTCAATTCGTACAAATTTCCTTTCTAAGAGCAGTTTGCAGTAAAAAATTATACAACGTGTTATTTCAATCCATTACTGAATAAGCGCTATATAAATAGAAATATAACATTATTTTTCGTACATATTTTTCGATTTACGAAGTTTATATTTTGTAGCTACATCAATGGTGCTACAAAATATATATAATAGGTTTTTAGGGCGGTCTTTTTGCCGCTCTGCTGCTCCGCCTGGCGTGGTATGTCAAAGACTTTATTTTCTTTATTAAAATCAAAATAACATTTCCAATTATCCTATTTAATTATACATTTATACTACTTACACATAACTTAACCTAGTGCAATAGAGCTTCAATACAATAATAAATTTAAACTACGATAAAACAATATATATTTTAAAAATTAAGTCTACTGCAATAGGGCAAATCATGTAATAAAATTTCTAATAATACGATAAAATCTAATAAATGTACCGAATTAAAATGCAACTAATTTATCACAGTTATTATAATTGACTAGTATCGGAAGACTATATTTTATTTCTGTTTATTACTTCTGTTGCTATATTATATATATTTACAAAATTTTATAAATTTTTCGTTGTTTTTCTTATTACTAATTAAGTTTTATAAATTTTCCATACTTACTTTTTTCTTTAGTTCTATCTCACAATCTATTCTTATACGATCAAATATTGGGCATTCTAAGATGGCATGCAACACGGATTCTCCTCGTGCTGGATCGCAGATGCACTAGGGGCTCCCCTTACATTTAAATCTATGCAAGTATTCTATAGCTATTTATTTGATATACATTACATTTCAACATTTTTTTTAACAAAAACTAAACGGACTTCAAATTTGTATATTTCTTCTCCTTTTTTGGGATAAGAAATAGTAAAAAGCTATATTTACAATATCGGTTGCCACGTTAAATTAGACAAAAACTAAACTTAACTAATTGACACACTACCTATATATCTATTGTCGAAATGTATATACATATGCGGAATTGATTTACAAAAAAAAAAATCAGCGATGAAAATAAGAAACGAACGTTTGGAATGCCGCGGGCAACAACTAGTTTTATTTAAAAATCATCTATAGCTATGGTACGTCTTATTACAAATTCGAGTGTAAAAATATGTCGATTTTCGTGTATATCTTCGGAACCCAAAATTCAAAGATATTCAAAATTAAATGAGACCCACTCGTGAATGTCCCCATTCCAGAAAAATAAAAATTTCAAATTGCTTCATGAACGACAAAATTCCGAGGTAACAAACAAAAAAAAACAACCCAATCGAGAACCTTGTTCCTTTTTTAAAATTTGTTTAAAATAATGTCTCCTTCTTATTACCTTTGCCAGGTAAAATAATATTTAAATATAAAGTACTTTAATAAAAATAAATCTATCGGTTTTTATCATTAAAAAAACCAATTACTTTCGTTTTTTCTACAAAAATGAAAAAGTCGTCAAATTATAATAAATTGTCGTTATTATTATCGTAATGCTTCCGCTCATTTCCTTTCGAACTTTCCTCGTCCTTGAGAGTACCAATTAGCGTCGATCAATTTGTAATTTCAATATAATTGCATATACATTTTGAAGTGCTTCAGTTATTTCAGTCTGATTTTTAAAAACTGATCTATTTTATTTACAATATCAAAAACGATTTTAGATTTTGGAATAAATATTAAATGGCTATTTGAAAATATAACACAATATTACACATAATAAATAAAACGTAGTCTAATATTTTGTCGCCTATTGTATTTGTGTACATTCATTCACCTGTGATCAGACTAATTTGTAAAAGTAACTAACTATAATTAAAAGTAAAAATTTAAAGTCGTTGATCGAAATCGGTCGCTGATCGATCAAACTCTAGATATTATATACTTTCAAATTTTATAAATCATCTCTGTGAGAAAAACCCATAAAATCAGTTTACATTTATTTCTTAATTAATTTTTTTTTATTATCTTACAGTGGACAGTGTCTGCAACAACAACATCTGTTGCACGAATACCACGACCTCATAGAAGATAGGCGTAAAGTAGAAGTATTCTGCGTTTCGTCTGAGTAAGGTGCCGGAGGCCTAATTTTAGTCCTCTTGCCTTGCCCGCCCTTTTCTAATAAGGAAAGGGTGGGAAGGGAAAGAATCTTTGACAGAGAAGGGTATGGATAGGAGAATATATTTATATATATTAAAGGTAGGCAACCATCTTTAACTCGTAAATGCTTGTTGCAAATGTCTATAGGTAGCGGACATTTACAACACTTGCTCGTTTGTCACCTTTTTGTGTACAAAAAAAAGAATAAATCATCTAGCCCATGAAATACTTTAGAGAGAACGAAAACTAGTCATTAATTTTACACAAAAAAAAAATTATTATCGCAAACATATTTATTAAGCTTTTTGAAAACAAAATAACTTAAATGTATTATTCAAATGAAATAAAAGTAGAATAACAAAACCCATATAAATAGAACCTTCTACAAGGATGAAAAGGAAAACTCCAGCTGTGTTTGTTTATCTCAAACATTTTACCGGGAAACCATGTACTTTTTATGGAGATTCCGATTGTAGCAAAAGAGATTCAGATTACATTTGTATTCAATATCGTTTATGAGGTGAATAGGAACGGTTTTTTTATGTATACGTCTACATATTTATGACTACAAAACCGTCAATATCAAAATCATAAATTATCTTTCGTTACCTTTTGCTTTTGATTAAAATCTTAACTTCATAATAAGCCTAGCACTAATCCAGGAATTCTCCCACACCAAGTGTAAGGCCATACAAAAAGGACGGTGCCTTTTCACTCACATTCAGTGGACGAATTTAGTTTACGAAACCGTGACCAAATCGTCGGTCCATCATGATCTACCTACGCTGCGCCTTCCTGTTTATAGCCGTAATGCTCAATAATACGCATATAAGATCTAAGTTATTGCGTTGGTTCCAAATATAAAGACCATGGTTATGATACTTTACTTTGTCTTCTATGGTGGTGGTGCTATTTTGCTAAATTCGACTCGAATGCTGTGCGGAAGATTATGCACACATCGATAAGTTAGAAGTGAAATTATTTTCTGCGATTATTCAACTATGGTACACAGGTTAAATAAAGTAACTAGAAACCTTAGACAGAGTTTGTTTCCTGAAAATATATGAATTTTGTATACATGTATGTTCCTTAACCGCATAAATAATGGAATTGCTAAATATATTAAGTTTCCCATCTTGTTGATGAGAACTATATTGTTTGTTAGGCCTTTGATCACACTAAAACGACTAACTTTACATTTACATACATTGGTAAAGGTTTTGACTATGGGTAATTACTTGCGGTTTCACGTTTTAATTTAAGGATTTAAATTTGTATCGCATTTTGTAAACTTTCCAGTTTTATTCATGTTATAAATTAAATCATTTATTGTTCATTCAGTAGTCGCCAAATATTAGATAACTACCGTCGTATCAGATATGCTATTGAAAATCTTCCCACGTTTTCATCTTCTACATTTTAAACGTATCGTTCAAATATTCGCCTATGTTATACTTTTGAAAAATATGATTTTTATTATTAAAACAATCAATTCAACTGATTACGTTAGGAAGTACAAGAGCTGATACTTCAAACCTTATAAGTAAGCATGCACTTCCTCGCCTTGTTACATTTCCTGCTATTTGGCTCTGTACCAAAAATCTTTAGTGGATAAGAAAATAACAAAAATTTATGTACATTTTGAAAATATTTTTCTAATTACATTGCGTATAATTTTGAATAGAATGACATAGAAGATGCCATAAAATCCATATTTCATTTATGTTTTTAATGTAATTAACATATACATAAGTAGCAATTACTAGTCGCTTTTAAGAGAATATAGTTCCTAATATATAGTATACAGATGATTCCATTATTAAGCCCATGATCCCAACTAAATTTGTAAAAAAAAAATATCCTGTGTTAATTTCGAGTTCCCGTTCCACAAGAGTTGCAACCACACGAAGCCTAATCATATCTATGCAACTTTTTTGCTAGTTAACGCTCTAAATAACTACAGTGCAGAGTCAAATATTTGAAATATTCTAGGCTTTATTACTAACCGTACAAAAAATATTTCATATCTCAACAAAGACTTCCTGGACCTTTGCCAAAAATTTGTAGGAGTATAAGTATATTGTCCTTTGCTAAGGAAAATGTTTTGCTCCACCTATAAATATTCAGTATTTAGATAATTTTGCTAAAATATATAATTAAGTTTTACATGAGCAAGACAGGAGTGGCTACTGTTCTGACGACCGATAGAAGGTCGGCACAATACACACACACACGCACACGCACGCCTAATTTAAGAGATAGAGCTACATGAAATCATGAATGATTGTGGTCCACATTTATTATTTCAATTATTTTTTTATTTTAAGATTTTTATAACTTACAAATAGTTCACCTTCTTCAAAATTACATAATTGTATTTGATAAAGTAGTCCAAGATCCTTTTTAAGTCTTAAAGTCTACTAAAAAATCGTTTTCAAAAGCAATATTAAACTAATGATTAATCGAGTGAGTCCGACGATATGAGAGTTTCATGACGCTGTGCTTTCTCCATGATATTTTACAACAAAAAATACTCATTGTTCGCGAGCTGTGATTAGAGCATCTATTAAAATAATTTTACATTGTAATGAAAATAAATAACGTACTCATAAATAAATACAAGAGGAACATAATAAATTTTAGCAAAATATCTTAGTCATAATAGCCGTTAGTCATTGTCACACACATTATGTGGCTGAGAAATGTCAGTCCATTTCTTTAGCCTAAGATCCGTCGCCCGAAGTACGATAAACAATTTAACTGACAAGCTTACAGCGCAACCAACAGGATAGTGGCAAGCTGCTGGCGCGAGTTTCACAGTTTCTGAAGCCAGCGCAATCGTCTTTTGATAAATTTCCTTACCTAATTATAATAACCTAACGTAATTTACCCAACCCTTTTCCATACCTATTTCCATCATTTTCACCATAAAACCTAATTACACAACAATTTCTATGTTGTTTTCTGATATCCACGGGAAGGAGTTGTAACTTAATATCGGGTTCCTTGAACAACCTCTTATTCATTTATTCGTGTTTTGTTTTCTTACACAAAATTACTATCATGACTCTAAACGATAAATACTCGATAACGATAATACGGAATATTTCACGTTATTCAAGAATGAGAATACAGACTTAAATAATCTCTTAACTTTCTTTTACAAAAACAAAACCCATTTCAAAATTATTTGATTTTATTTATGTAATTTAGTCATTTATAGCCATGATACGTCTGTTTGGAAAACAGGGTTTGTCTTACTAATATGTAGATTTTTCGATAACCCAAGATTCAATGAAAATTAATATTAAATGTCACCCACGTGCGAATGTTACCTTTCCAACAAAAAAGTTAAAATAGATTTTAAAATCGATTAACGCAGTTCTCGATTATCGAATCGATTAAATTGATCAAAGAAGTTAATAAGTAAAGATGTAAATCAATTGTCAACATTCTGCAGACATTAGACGTAAAGTGCTTGACTTTCACTAAACAATTTAATTGACTAAAACAAAACCTATTAGTTGTAGATCGCTACACGTATACGATCGTAGATCCCAAATAAAACAATTCACCAAGCCGAAGGATTTTATCTAAAGCCTGAACAATGTTAACTTAATAGAGAAGTACCTATTAAACAGGTTTCAATTGACACGACACTTTTTTATGATTATTGTAACGGTATTATTGTTCGTTTTAGCCATTTCCTCAAGTTCGGGCACGTGCAATGTAACAAAGATTTTTTTAAATTTTGAAATATTTGTAGTCTTTATGTCAATTTATTCGTAAACAGTTTTCAAAAAATTAAATAAAAAAAAATACATAAAACAATGATTAATATTTACTAAATTGAAGAAAAGCCAAGGCACAATCTAAACTCAAGAGTATGGAACAGTTGAAAATATAAAAAAAATTACTGCGTTAGCAAAAAAGAATATAATTTTACTGTTAAAAAATAATTTAAACAGACGCACGTCATGACATAATTTCAACATCAAATCACAACGTCAAAACCAAAACTTCCTCAAAATTTATATATTCTAGATTTCGATGCGGCTTTGCATTTTTTTTTTGCGATACGGTTTTTTTACAGTGGTAGAGTTTGCACAACATCATCTGTGGCACGACTGGCCCGATCGATAGGCGAAATACCACGACCGTTTCGTCTGATGTGTAAGCTGTCAGAAGTCTAATTTTAGTCCTCTTCCTCTTCCCAACCTTTTCTAACAAGGAAAAGGTGGGAAAGGAAAGAGGATTTTACGAGGATTTGGATGGATAGGATAAGGAAATGTCCATTTTTCTGTTTGCCCATCCCCTTCCTCTATTAAAGTTAAGCAACACATCTGCAACTCGTAAATGCCTGTCGCAGATGTCTATGGGTAGCGGGCACTTAGGTGACCATTGGCCCGTTTGTCACCTTCTAATATTAAAAAAAAATGCGGCGACGACGAACTAAAATTAGTTATGCATCTACTAAACATTTATGTTTACTTGAGCAGGGATCTCAAAAAATACGTAACTTGTAACAAAAAAAAAAACTAAACAAAACGGTGGAATATACGTGGGGTGTTTCGGAAATACCTTAGACACTCCGTATAGTCCAAGTAAACGAATCGATTAAGCCGTGGAAGTTTTGTTTTTTATACGGAAAAATATCCGAATAATATTACACTGGTGCCAGTCAACAAACTAGCTAAAATCTTGATAATAATACACGTACACTCAACTAACCCGTAAAGTTGTATGCTACGCATATACATGTATTTACATAAAGTTTAAAGCAACAATATCTTTACCCGTTAGAGTAAAGTTATCAAGGGAAGGTACTACATAGTATGTAAATAACTATAGAAACTTCAACGGATTCGAAAGAGTTTTCTTAGTTCGTAATAAATTAAAACTTAAGCAGATTCAATTGTTTACTAACGCACGCTTAATTACACTTTGTAAACTGCACCATTTGCACTAAGAATCGTTGTTGAAGTAAATCGTTCTATAAAAAAGTAAGTACTTACGTATAATTAACGCTATTGCTAGACTCATAAACAATTGCTACGAGAGAAGAGAAAAAGGAGATCGATCTGGTCGAGTTCAGTTAATTTTTTTATAATATTGTTAATATACAATAATGTACAACAAACATACAGGTGTTTTAGTATAATTAACTACATTGTAATATTTTGCTTTTACTTAAACCCAGAGTTAGGTAGAGATTATTGATTCCATTTAGCGCGATCCTGACACACCTCTCTGCCTCCTCAACATTCATACGAGCATTTATGTGTACATGATTTTCCGATACAGATATTCCTCATATTGTCTTTTTTAGAGTGTCACTAATTTTATCGATATAAGTTTTTCTGAGACGTCCCTACCAACACAGATTTGTCTTGTCACTCTCTTATCCTTTCGACAAAAATACCTATGATAAAATTTACCAAGAATTTTTCTTGAAAAGAAAATTCCATACAAGCAGGTTGGGTTTCATAACTTCGAACGTTCAAATAAGAAATTGAACCAATTCAATGTTACAATAAACATATTCATTATTATTTATCATATTTACACGAATATTAGACATTGAAATTAAACTATAAATGATTACACATGAGGCTAGCTGTTGTCCGCTGCATCGCACGTGTTCGTTTCTTATTTTCCCAAATGATTTTTTTTTTGTAATTTGATTCCGCGTATTAATTTCGATAATAGATAACATGCATCAAAAAGTTGTTATTGGCAACATTACCATCGCAACCGATACTGAAGCAACCGATAATGAAGCTTTTTTTATTTTTTAACCCTAAAAAAAGTGAAGAATTATACAAATTTGAATACGGTTTTTTTAAACGTTAAAAGATAATCGTTAAACAAAAGATATGAACATTTATTGCTAAACCTATTAATTGATATTATAATTAATTTAAGGGACGTAATGAAAGCGTTCGTACCACCTAAAGCATGTCTGCGGGAAGCAACAATACGGGTAAGTTTTCGGTTGAGCCGAAATGTGGTTTCACCTTGCACGCAGACAAGCAAACTGCCATGTTACGAAGGGCCTGCTTGATTTTATATGCAAGGTTCTGTAGGGCGATTATGTATACTTAATGATACTGCTTGAAGCACTAAATTGCTCCACTTAATTCAATTTCTGACGTTAACTAAAACTTTATTAAGTGTAAAAAGTTTAAATTTATTTTTAATTCATCGTTTACATACAGTAAATATTGATATTCCGTATTTAGTCCGACTGACAGGAGGGCAATATTTTTCGCGGATACGTATCTATCCGTCTACGTATCGTCCCTTTTATTGTGACCTGAACTTGGCTTGACTGATTTCGAAGAGCGAAGTGTTGATTCGTATTCAGTCTCTTCCCTGACACTGACATCAGTCGGGCTTATTCAGTTTTTAAATTAACTATTTATTGTTTGATTTTATAAAATACAAGTCGACCCCGTGCACAATCCCCTCTAATAACATATTATAACTTGAATATTCTTATATGGCATATGTTGTGAATGTGTATGTCATAATTTTTGTAAAGTTATTTTTTAATTGTAGAAAATTAAATTGCTATACATTTGACATTATTATTAATAATATTTAGGTTTTATCATTTGATTTTGAAGGGTTTTTTCTTTACAAATTATTATTTAGCTTCGCTGTCAAGTCTAGTATACCCGTAACCTTCGTGCAAAGCGTGTGAGGGCAAAGGGGCTAATTGAAAATCTGAGCAGATATGGCCTGGTCGTACGTGCATCTAAGTTGACTACATTTTGCCACATTTGCTTTGTTTTTCTGTAGTAGTATAGAAGTTCGTGTTATTTGTAAGCTATTAAGTCTCAGTGCGACCTCAAGGCGAGAACCAGTATGGTCCTATTAGGAGCCTACTAGATCACAAAAAACTTAAAAAGTAAAACTTTATCATAAATCATATCAAGTCATACGATATTGCAGATACACTAACCCGTAGCTTTAAATTTTAAAACAAGATACATTTTTGGATATTGTATATTTTAAACATAGGCAAATCTTAAGGTATCTTTATAACTTTTATTATTTTATATATATATATATATATATATA
>DWLR01003134.1:0-14062 GCA_018246295.1 Papilio alexanor hazarajatica | reverse complement strand
GTTAATATTTAAATATGTTCGTTTACAGGGAAAAGCAACCATGGTCACCATGGTGAATCTTCTTATGACATTCTATACATTCTGCAGATATTTATTTGGAACTACCATTAAACTTACCATTAAAATATACAATATCCCGGAGTAAAATTACCGATTTATTTGATTGTTAGTGATATATTGGCCCCATTAGAATACTATGAAAGTTTATGAAAGATTTTTAGGTTAAAAAAATCTTTTAAATGGTCGTGGTGTTAGCCACGATTTTTCCAAAATATATAGTGGTTCTTCGTTATATAACTCAATTTGACTCATCTTTGCTTTATAAACAACTGTATTGACTACGCAGTAAGGTTGAGTATCGATTGAATAAAACCATTATTACATTATAGCCCACATATGATGTCAAGAAAGGGAGCATATATGAGTATGGGGTCGGGCGATATGTAGGCGGGTGAAATGGAGGAAAAATTGTCAATTTTCTTCGAACTCGGCTACTATTGGTGAAGGAGTCCATAGACAACACATGGAGGTTTTTTTTTAGATTTATTTCATCGTCATTTCCAGGACAGAACAGTTTTATGTTACATCCCTTTGATATTCTGATTTTTTTTTTAACAAAAAGGCGGCAAACGAGCAAACGGTCACTTGAGTGACCGCTACCCATTGGTATCTGTAACAAGCATTTGCGAGTTGCAGATGCGTTGCGTATCAGTTTTAGTTCTTAAGATTTAATGGCGATATTCCCAACGAACTAATTAATTAAAAAATAATCGTTAAATCATTGTTGAGAATTTATAATGTTTTACCATTCCAATTAAGCTTAGGCTTGTGCTAGGATATGGAAAGCGACAATAGTCGAGTGGCGGGATTCGAACCTATTCATGATCCGTAGTCAGTACGCTAAATCATTAGGCTATTGGTGTTTGAAATAATACTCTAAGCAAGTATCAACGAAACTGCTGTGTAACATCATATTAAGTCTAATATCAAAAAGCATCCGAGAATCCGTCAGTGAATTTATTTTCTAGATGTTCGCATATTTTTCATACGGCTGCCGATTCACAGAACGCGTTTAATCATAATCTGTTACTCCAACTAAAATAATGTAAACCTTATGTCAATGGGTCACGGTATATACTTGAATGTTTTCAATAACAATCCCTCTTTTCCGATTCCATACGATTTCACCAAGTAATGATTTGCTTCGTAATGAGAGAGAAGCGCGAATAATATTCCTGGAGGAAATTCACGGATTGATAAACGTTTGTATTGGACCCGCAAACTTTTCACAAATAGGTAAATTAAATTTTTTATTGTAAAGAATAAACTCAATATTGAACATGTTTTAAATTTTGTGACTCAAATCATACCAATTAATATTTTAAATCGCTGTCATTATGACATAATTTCCAACAGCCATTTGGGTTGATGGGAGCGCTAGGTTTTAAGTCTATTGTCTAGACTAGAGTTTCTTCTGAGGCAGGCACAGATATAGGATTATCATTGAAGGCTCCATTTGTATTTCATCTAGGGAGGCTTGACCCTTCTGAGGGCAGATTTTAGCAAGGTAAAAACTAAGAAGCACACATTTTACATAGTTTAAATCAGAACACGGCAATATAAAGTTGTCTGTTAAGAATTAATACGTTCTTTACTAGAAATATATTTTGTATGTTTTGCGACCTCAAGTTTTGCTTATACATTAAGGAAATGATGGATTCTTCAGGTGTTCATTATGACTGTAGCTGCATAAACACGCAAACTGGTTCTTACCTCACCATTTATAACCACAAATGTCTATAGAATGGATTACTACTACTACTACACGATTTCTATTCCTATTAATTGAATAATAGTGGAAAAAGTTGTTTTGTTTCATTGATTGTTATGATTACATTAATATACATAAGCAGACTATTGATTTGAATGGATGATCATAACATTTTGTAAAATCAGATTTTTTTTGTAGATTTCACCAATATCTTCATCTAGTTCTAAAGACTTTGGTAACATCTAATGTTTATTATTGTCTTCTTTTTATGGCTTCGACCACGTTGTTGGTACATCATAGCTAGTCTTACACAATCAAAAGTTACATTAAGAATGTCACTATTGCCAACGCTAACAATACTCTATCGTAATATACAATATTTAAGTATTCTTGGCCATTAATAATGATAAATAGATTTGTTTGTAGATATAATTTTACAACGACAACTAACACAGAAACGGACTTGGCACGTGTTACGTTAGACCTAATAAATCTCGTTCCCCCTTTTAAGGTAATATACTCACGACAGAATTGTTTGCAAGGCGAATGAATTGAATTCGTAGTGGACGTATGTAGAGCACTTGGTCCTACACGATGCTAATCTGAGAGACGATATTTTAGTTAACAAGCGATTGCAACTTTCATCTCATTATCGTTGACGATTACATAGCGCTCTAGCATTGTTGTTAGGATGGCAACATTTTTCATAAAAAATAATAACTTGTCGAAACGTCTCCGTCCCTGAGGCCATGACGTAACGAGTACCAGTGTATGGAGACTCTTCACGTGAAAAGCCCTCCACGTCACTCTCGCACCTCCCACTCTAACAAAACGCATGCGACAGGGACGAACATAATACTGCTTCTCGTCATATTTTTCCCTTTACCACCCTACCCATCTGAAGCGTTCCTTTATATAAAAGAGGTTCTTGAGAAAATAATAACGGCTCCTGGCTCAAAGGGCGTCCAACTTTCGCTATTTCGTGCTTTGATTCTCAACGCCAAAGAATTTCTCGAAACCACAAAGGAAATTTCCTTTGCTATATTAAGCAAGGATTTAATTTTCGATTTTAACATGTTTTTACCTGCTTCACTAACTGTTACGGTACGTTCGGTAAGTGGCATATACAGTAGAAATACATGTTGCAAAATTATTAAATTTTGTAGAAAAATTTAAAGAAATCGCTATTTATTCATTAACCAACATAAGTATGGCAAGATAAGTTCATAAATTAAAAAAATAACTATGGTGAAAGGAAATTAAATGCAAGATATACTTTAGTAATTCGAAGGAATAAAGTGGCTGAGATGATAAGACGCTGGATTTTTTTTTAACTTTAGAATCTTAATTTTAATTAGGAAACATCTTTTGTTTAAAACTAATTTCAAGTGCATTCATTTCCTTTTTGACTTCCTTAGACTAAACTCCAAGATTCAGATATAAAAACTTAAGTATTCTAAACTCGATTTACAATGGAGTTTGTTTTAAAGTCATAGGTTGTGCACAATCGACGTAGGCTTTCCTTTAGACCTTTCCCATCACCAGTGACAAGCACATCTTACAAATGTATACAAAATTTATGATTATTGTGCACATTAAAAATCTATCCTTTGATCACCTTGCCAGTTAATATCAGTTGATAGATTTAATTACAATAAATAAAATCCAATTCGACTTGACACAATTTTCAAGGAACATGGATTGCTGTCACTGTCTCACAGCGATTTGATTACAAAGACAATAGCTTAATAAACGTTTACTTTTCTGTCGTTTTCCTAACTCATATATAACCGACAGAGTAATATGTTTAACCATCGTAACTTTAGGAAGGAATTGAACGTTGAATTAAGTAATTAAGCACATTCGTTCATACGCATCGTAACGCCTCATTGCCAGCGATACGACTCAATAAAGCCCGAAAGCATTTCGTCTCGAGTTCCGTCAGATGGCAGATTTTATGACGACAAATGATAAAAATACTCAACGTTTCATTGTGAAACTTGGGCCGCTGTTGGCATTTTTGTGTGCCCTCCATATACGTGTGTACAGAAGGGCAAAGTTATTTGCCTTCGCTTCTCTTCCGTCCATTTGCTCCCCCCCCCCCGCAAGCTACCCTCTCGGCTTCCGGTTTTCATATTCCTCCTACCACCCTTTAGATATCACACAAAGGAGATAAAACCCTAACACAATACGAATAGATCTGAGATTCAATCGATACATTGCTTGCTATTTTTCTTTGGCTCTGAAATTGATGTTACTATGTTCCCGCGTAAAAGAATTTGAGCTTAAAGAGTGAAGAGATATGCTTTTATTTGTGTATTTAATTCAAAGGCACTTAATTCGTTTCGATTCTGTTTGTTTGAGGTTATACTCCCGCAGAGCGGGTATGGACTGTACGAAAAACATATTTTTCAGATAACGACAATGCGAAAGGAAAATATTCAGATGGAAATTCTTCGATACGGCGCGCCGGGTGCGCCCGCGTGGAAGATATTAAGGGGCGTGCGCTACTTAGCGATATTTTTCGACATGCTTTACTTTTATTGCCGACTGCAACATCGGATACCCGTTTGCCGTATATCATAAAGAGGCTATTAAGATGTAAGCATTAAAATTGTATTACGAATTTGCCAGACAATGTACGGCTCGACATGTTCCAGATATTCGCGCTCCAGAGCACCATTCGCAATGGTTGGATTCATATTGAAATACATTTTAGATTGAAAAAATATGTATTGTTAATAAAAAAATGTAATAATGTTTTATATTTATTTGCCATTCTTAAATATGTATCATGCATCTATGTTTATACAACAACTCTACGAATTTGTTCGAAACAGTTTTAACTACTTTATTAATATTGTTGGCGCCGGAGGACCGATCTTTATGGAGATCATTGGAGGAGGCCTATGTCCAGCAGTGGACGACCATAGGCTGATACGATCGTTTGCTAAATATGGACCAATCAATCCTTTCGGTCTTAATTAACAGTTGTGAAGTTATAGGCATCTTAAGAAAAGCATTTATAAGATTTGACAAGTAAGCAAATATTGGTTCTGGGTTCTTAATTACAGGCTCAAATTTCAGACTTTTAGTGACAGCCAGCTACTGTGATACTGTCATATTTTGCTTCCTCCATCAATTTTAGTAAGACAAGGGCGCACGAGCCGAATTAGAGTGTAATGTAAAGATGTACTTCCATATATTATATACGCATTGTCTAATACTGAATACTCGAAATAATCTTAAGAAATGTTCCTTGTTATGACAAAGCAAAAAGCCTGACAAATTACTAAAGAACATCGTATTTCAAAAATTATTGTACGAACATCCCGGCGGGATATTATGTAACACGATATTAGCATCCCTCGTTCGGAGAGGGACAACGGCATGGATTAAATGCTTAATTAGAGAGGGATGGAGGAACAGAGGGGACGATCTTGTCTAAAGGACATTGGCCTCTAGGGCACGCGACTGTTGATTCGAACTCCTTTTTAATTCTTTTTTTTTATTAATTATTACATGGCCAAATTATCTTGATACTAGAGAGGGTTTGAATGTTTATATCTTTTTTATTTTTTGCCGCAAATATTTAGTTATTTCTATTAAATTTTCATTTCGGTTTTTAAAAGAAAAAGAAACAAAATATAAGCAAAATATGCTTATTTTTTTTCTTACATAAATTAAAATTATAAAGTATCATCTAAAATATCATAATGATTGTAAGTTACTCTATCCTTAATAGGAGAGAGTCAATAACAACGCAGAATCTAAATTTATTGTTATCTGACGAAACTACTATAGGCAATGAAAGGAAACATATTTCTTAAAGACCCTTTTTGTCCTTAAAACTACAAGTTTTGATATTTTTGTTTGTTTATACATGGAAACGGTAATATCATGTTATCAAACTGGGTGTGTGTCAGAATTAATCAAAAGAAAAAAGTATCAAAACTCATAAGGCGTGTAACATTTCTTAAACGCCCCAGACTCCTTCGTCTCATTAAGGGGCCTTTTCTCAACTACACAACGTCGGTTTTATTGTCGGCTTAATGGGCAGAGCGGTCGCTGCCTTTAATGTAAACTTGGCAATGAACGGCGTGCTAACTGGGGGAGGTTCGGGGAAATTGGGTCGGCCTTTGACTTAATTTTTTTTTGTTCCGCCAAGGTCGCTTCTAATCAATACGAGGGTGCTCTAAATTTACGCCTGCGAGTAATTAGGTATTTGGGGTATCGATTTTGGGGTAGGTCGGGGGAAATCGATTGCGCGAAATCGATTCTTGCTTTGCTGTAACGTGTTGATAATGGCATTGGACTGATTAATTTACTTTGTTAAAATTAATGGCTTGAATTCGATGTTGAAGGCATGCATCGTTGCTTATCGTATTTACGTACATATGGGTATAGAAATAAGATGTATTATTGCCAACCGCTTATGACCATTACTGTCTTTTGATGTCTATCACGATCTCAAACTTGATAATACCAATAGTCTTAACTTCTTCTCTTAGATATAGTAAAATCGATATTGACCCCGGGATCAGAAGTAAGATTGGCACAGATATTGCTGCATAACCAACAATTTAGAATTTTTGTTCATAATTCGAAAATTATTCATGTCTCTATTCTCTAGATTAAAATGAAAGTGATGATTTTTTTTAGATGCAAATACATTTAAGTTTGTGACGCAAGTAAATTAAGTCATAAGCAAAGATACATAAACATAAACAAACGGAAACGGTTTAGTAAGAAATCGAACGGAAAATTGTCAATTAAGAACAATTTAAGCGTTTGGGAGAGTAAACGATGTTCCCCGACCGATTGATGTATCTATAAAATGAATTAATACAGCAGATAGCGTGGAAATACGAGTAGAACTGAAAGGGTTAAGTTCCACTATATCCGCTAATTAGCGATCACTTTGCGACCGGTTTGTATCCTTTAATTTGCGAACAACTTTGAGAAAGAGCATCGACTTCCGGTGACGGCGGTGCTTGCACTCAAATGAACACATTTGTCGTCAATACGTCAAATAATAATTAGTGAAATAAGGATGTGCAATCGATCGAATGCTATCAAAATAATCGATTTAATTTATCGATCGTAAATATGGTTTTATCTACTCATTTCGATATTGTTAATTTAATTATATCAAAGCTGCCTTAAACTTGCTTTTATAACAGACGGTAATAAACATCTTGCACTTTTCTCGAAGGCCGTTTAAAATTATTGATGTAAAATATTGATTTTAAAATAGCTGCGCTAAACTCGTATAGTCTTAGAATACCAAACGTCTATCTAGTGTTGATTTGAATTTCATTACGACGAACAAGAATGAAATTTGAGAGCTACTGGTTTGTTTCCCAGACGATTTGTAGTAATTGATTTAATGAATTATTATTTAAACTGCAATTGAGTTGCGTATGTAACCTTTAAACAAAACAGTTGAGTTGATGTTGATGATACCTGATATTTTATCCTTAAATTTTTTTTGTGTAAGTATTGATGTTAATACGTTTACACAATGATAGTTTAAAAAGCGACCATCAAACGTTGGCGAGCACGCTCTCAATGTTCATTTCGGTTTATCCACTCGTCGCTGAGGCGTGTAGGGACAGCAAAAAACCGGGTGTGTGATGAAAGGCATAAAGCTTCTTACAATATTTGTTCGGAAGGCGGAATGCGGTAGCCAAGCAGTGCGCAAATATAAGTATTGTAGCAACGGTCAACATACTCACGCGGGAAGTGCGTCGATCGAAGGGTAGGGTTGGCAAAATAATTATTTAAGATTTTTAATGTAGTGAAACTTGGTAATTTGATATAATATTTAAATATACTGAAACATAAAGTCCAATAGTTCAAGTACTCAACTAACGTAACTAACTTATTTATAATGTACGTTATTGTAAATATGTTAAATTTCTGTTGTCCTAGTTGTGCGACAAACTCGGCAATGCTACGCGACGTGACGCAAAAATCCAGCAGTCTTATGTATTTGAGGCTTACATTGCCGTCGCTATGTATCACGCATTACGTCGCATAATACTGTCGCGTTTGTCGCTCACCTCCGGCGTTACATCTTCTGTGAAATTGACTTTAAGACCCAATAAATAAAATAAAATAAGCCTTAATTGTTGATATTAAGTTTTACAATAGTGTTTTAAATTTACAATGTTACAATTAAAATTTTATTTTTTTAAAGGACAAACTAGAGTTATCCAAAATTAAAAAATTAAAAAAAATCAACATTAAATGCATATATACTATCTATTTCTCTCTATCTTTTGCGATACGCGTCCACTGTGGGCCCGCTACTTTTTTAACTTATCCTCCCATCTTTTAGATTGTCTGCCTCTGTTTCTTTTGCTCTCCCTTGGATACCACTCAGTAAAAATTTTTGTCCGTTTTTACTTTTTTCTCGTAGCATGTGGCCTTATCCATCTCCACTTTAATTTTCTAATATATAGTTGTAAGAGTATTTTTGAATTTTATTTTCTTCCTTATTTCTTCCAGTGGTATTTTATCTTTCCTCCTTACTCCCACTACGCTTCGTTCTATTCCATTCTGAGAAATTGGTAATTTATTTTGTAGGTATTCTGTTAATGCCCACGTTTGGCAGCCATACCTTAGACACGGTAATATACAAACGTTGAATACTTTTCTCACTAATGGGCATATCTTTGTTTTTCATAATTTCACTGAGCGGCCAAAATTTCCTCCAAGTGTTAGCAACCCTTATGTCTATTTCCTTCTGCATTAAATTTTCAAACGAAATCAGCTGTCCTAAATATATGTATTCTTTTACTTTTTCTATTTCCTCGTTATTTATTTTGATAACATAATTTTGTGTAGTATTTTTCATAACTTTAGTTTTAGAGGTATTCGTTGTAAGGCCTGCTACTGCACTTTGATCTGATAACTATTGTAGCATTTTATGTAGAACCAAATTTAAGACCCAATATATAACATTATTAAAACATAAATAATAAGTGCATCTCTTACGCACTTATTTATTATTGGTTATTTATTATTGATATTGTTTGGTTATATATAACATATAAGGGCAGGCCATACACTTAGGAGAGTTAGATCTACGCTCTGTGAAAATAATCGTAACTTTCTAAATAATATTCAGGAATTATTGAATGGAAACGTTACTAATATAATTTACAATTTAATATGCTAACGGTATATGTTACGTTAATTCCTCTCTCATCTTTAAGCAAACAGATAGGCAAATTATTAATATATTACGTGATTCAATACATGCATGTTTCGACTTTGTAAGAAGTGATCAATAGAAAGTATTGATGAGATCTTCGGAGCTCGAGCCTCCATTGTTAATAATCACATGATATGAACGAGAGGAACGAGGCGTTTTATATCAACAAATGTATTTACTATTGTTTTATAAAATAGTCTAGCAAATACTACAAAACTGGACCATAATTAAAATAAATTGCTCGAGAAAAATAACTAAGACTTTCTTATCACTGTATTCCCAATTCATAAACCGAAGACAAAACGTAGAAGCATAAATACTACAACACTTCGGTATTGAGATCGTAATTCTTCGGGCCCTATTCTTTTGTTAAGCAGCAGCAAATGTAGCAGCCTTTTTTAAGGTTTGAATGAGGGTGAAAAATACATGGCTTGCCCATTTATTATTATATATGAAATGTTATATATATGAAATTTATCAATTTGACTGTATTTAATGACGATGAACAATAACTTAGCGAACAGTTAACCCCTTACCTACCATTTACATGAATTGAATCATCAATAACTTACCAAACAGTCACTCGACGTTGTCTGCATAGAAGTGATTTTATATTGATTCAATATTGACCTGAATAACTGCAACGCAAACGTGCCCAGCGGGCGCCGGCTCACCTCGGCCGAGCGACGCCGCGGGGCAGACCGCTACTGTGCCAACATAAGTACAAAGCTACGCAGTCATGTTCACCGGTAAATCTCTTGAGTGAGAGTTAATTGACATTGGTTTCATCCTTTTAGACGTACAAAAATATAGGTAGACGATTGTTGTTGTACGATCTTTATGATTCTAAAACAGTTCTAGATATCGACTTTTTCTTCGAAATACAGGACCATTTTTGGTATAATACTCTTTATAACTTTGTAACTTAACATATATTTTTTTTACTATACACTTTAAATGGTAGTGCAACACATGCAGTATACGTTTAACCAACAATTATTTGCTATCTTGTCAATTACAGGTAATCAATTTTTTTTTTCCATTGAATGTAACAAAGTTGGCATTGATTATTTCATTGACTTAGTTTATATTGAACTAGTGACCCGCCACGGCTTCGTATGGATAGGTGAGCATAATAAACCGAACATTGTTTGTGACGTACCACGTCCCGGTCTTCGACTATTTCAAAAATCAACGTCATAATTTTTCAACAAATTATAGATAACATTAATAAATTATCGTAAACCTTCCTCGTGGATTATCCGTCTATTATTGAAAAATTTATAAAAAATCGACAAACAGAAGGGAAGGGACTTTGTTTTTATTATGAACATGGTAGCGCACGACCCACTAGCAACGCTCTTGATTTTTCGGTTGCGCGTAGTTTAGTTTTGATATATCATCTAAATTCTAAACTATTTGTCATAATAATATAGCTAATAAAAGACAGCTATAATCTACATTTAATGCTCTAAAATATATATTTAATAGGAAAAAAATAATGTCGTAAATAACGTACGATATTTTTTTTTAAAGAAAAAGGTTATATGCCTCACCCATAAAAAAACGTGCCATTGCGAACTATTTTGTAGACCTATAAAAAAGGAATATCTCACATTATTATGTTGTATCTAAAAGGTATTAAGCAGCATTTATCGTTTATCATCGATTAAAGTTCCCAGGCGGCATGAATTTTTCCGAAATTTTAAATAATTATCGTCACACTCGTATTTCAACCAATTTATATAAAACATTATCCATCCATTAGCAATTTTTGAGTTTATCGCGAACAGATAGACAGACAGACGCGACGGGAGATTTTATTTTATAATGATATTAAGTGAAGTATTATCGATATAACTGGAATCCCAATTCCTCGCATTCTTAGAGATCACTTACGTAAAAGTTCACAATTTCGAACTCGACTCATGACTTTATAATATGTTTGGAAGTTTGTTAATATCACAAAACTCAAGTAATTTGAACGGCAAACATTTTTCCCTTATCGCCGCCCGTGTTGAGTTCGGCAGGCAATATCGAGAGGCGCTTTAAGTTCATGGCTCCGAATCAATTTGCGCTCGCGACTGCCGACGTCAAAGAAAGAATTTCTCATCAAGCTTGAAAGAGGAAAATGCGGCTAGACACGTGTTCGAAATTATGGCCGGTTTGAGTGCAGCGAACGAACATCCGCATACTAGTTTATCTTTCTCATGTTATGACATAAATTTTGATAAAAGGCGATATTAAAAATTGTAGTAACCGATGAACATATTATTTACGTAGATAATATATAACAGAAGAATCGAGACAGATTTCTCAGGACTCTTTTACTTATTTTTACGTTTTTTATTTTGTTTTGTTTTGCTTATTATAATTTATATTATATTTTTAATTATAATATATCGTTAAATATCAAAAGAGTTCCCGCATACATTTAAAGTCGTGTCTGATAAACTTGTAATAATTTTCCATAACATACAATGTTCTTAACGTGTTACAAAAAAAAATACATTAAATAATACAGTAGGAGGAATTTTAGATAATATTTCAAAATATTTCAATTCAATATTTAAAAAAAAAAGCTATAAAGAACATGAACATAGTTTTTGTGATTATTTTTATAGCTATACATCATTAGTGTTTGTACAGACTGACATATTGTAGAAATATCTTAACGTCGATGAAGAGCAATTTCTGATTATCGAGTCTCAATAGATTCTTGGAATACATTGACATACAAAACGTCGAAGTAAAACGAAGCCTCACAAAGAAAGAATTTGCAATAAAATTGTATAGGCCACGCCTTCCTCACATACGGAGGCACTATTGGCGAATGGCGTATTGGAAAAATGTGGAAATGGGGGAAAACGGGGAAAAGAGTTGGGGAGGAGTTAAGGCGTGTGTGGATAAGATATGTGATGAATCGGGGCTGTCTGGAGGTAAAACGACTTTGGGGTGGGCACGGATATGTAACTACTTTATTGACTATATTTCGTTTCATGTTATTCGATTTTGTAGTTAGTTTGTAGCATTAAGAAAATTTTCAAAAGTCTTGGTGCATGATGTTGAAAAATATATTCCATAAGACGTAAAAAGACTTAATAAGTAAAGGGTGTTTTTTATAGAGGTATAGAAATTTAAATTGGCAACATTTTTTTAACTGGCAGTCATTTTTTCAGCTTTTAAGTGATTTATGTTTAGCTCGGTTTGGTATTTCAATATGAATAGACAGACGCGTGAACAACGCTTCCAAATTGTGCAAATTTATTTTGAAAATCATGGTTCTTTTCGAAATACGTATCGTGCACTACGTACATTTTACGGTCAACATAATCGTCCATTAGAGCAATTAATTCAATTAATTATGGAACGTTTTTGCACGACGTTTACTCTAAATGATAATACGCATTCACAGAGACGTCGTACAGTGCGTACAGAAGAAGTCATTGCTGCTGTAGAGCGCAGCGTAGGGGAAGACCCGAATCAGTCTATCCGCCATCGTGCACAGGAATTGGATATCTATCCATCAACTTTATGGAAGATTTTGCGGAAAGATCTTGGTTTGCGTGCTTACAAAATCCAACTCGTGCAAGAATTGAAGCCACGATCACTTAGCACGGCGTAGATTCGGTGAATGGGCCCAAAACAAGATTGCCGTTGATCCCGATTTTCATAGGCGAATTTCGTTTAGCGATGAAGCTCACTTTTGTTTGAATGGATACGTCAATAAACAAAACTACCGTATTTGGAGTGATGATAATCCTCAAGAGTATGTTAAGACACCATCATATCCAGAAAAACTGACTGTTTGGTGTGCTTTATGGGCTTGTGGAATCATTGGTCCGTACTTCTTTAAAAACGATGCTGGTCAGAACGTTAGTTAATGGTGACCGCTATAGAGCCAGGATTACTGACTTTTTCCTTCATCAGATGAACAAGCATGATGTGCATGAGCTGTGGTTTCAACAAGACGGCGCAACATGTCACACAGCTCGTGCCACAATTGATTTATTGAGGGAAACGTTCGGTAACTGCATAGTTTCACGTCTCGGACCCGTGAATTGTCCTCCAAGATCGTCCGATTTAACACCGCTAGACTATTTTCTGTTTGGACATGTGAAGTCGCTAGTCTACGCCGATAAGCCCGAAACGATTGACCGCTTGGAGGACAACATTCGCCGCGTTATTGCCGATATATACGGCCACAAATGTTGGAAAAAGTCATCGAAAATTAGACCTCCAGATTTGACTACGTCAGAGCCAGCCGCGGCGGTCATATGTCAGATGTCATATGTCAGTCGGTCATATGTCAGTCAGTCATATTTAAATTATAATGCCAGAAGATTATCTTTCGTATACAGTAAATTTCATGTCAATTAAAAAAATCATCGTTGTTTTATTCCATTTCAAAGTTCTGTACCTCTATAAAAACACCCTATACTTACAAAATATTTATCTTAATATCTTTAATAATTTCAGATAGTGTCTATTTTTAGATACAACAACATTTAAGACGGATATTGATGATTCAGTTCAACTATGCAAGTAAAAAATATGTCTTAAATATCAATACTCGATTATGTAACAAAGAAAAAATTGAATTTAGAACAAGATACTGTCGATCATATGCGACGTGCTGCAAATGTCAAGGTATTAAATTAATTGAATATTAGCTGCGAGGGCCTTAATGAGGCTACACGAATGCCCTTTCCGCACGCCTCACTAAATCCAACATGGCGGCGGCACCGTGACGTAACAAGATTATGAACCGATATTACCTGATACTTAACAATGAAATAAAGATTTATTTCACTTTGGTTTTAAAACGAATACATCCATTATAACAATTCCCAGTTTACTCAGATTTTGAAATCTTTGCTTAGCATTAAATGTTTACAATTTTGAGTGTTATCAAGAAGAAAATAACAGTCATTGGTTTTTGCCCTACTAATGTCATTCAATCCGTATTCAGTCTCATAGGGGTATAGTCCACCACCACCCACCACCTCAGCCTATGATCGTCCACTGCTGGACATAGGCCTCCCCCATTGATAACATCATTGGGGGGA